>CM061046.1:12606665-12692453 GCA_030762985.1 Adelphocoris suturalis
TGGCACAGATGTGCAAAAGTTTAAACACAAATAAAGATAAAGATGAAACTCACAATTATTGTTGTTAATATTTCGGCGATTGCCTTTTTCAAAACGAAGAGTAGACTGTAGAGTGATGACCGATGACCTCTCTTGGCGCTCCGCAGATTGGCGGACTTGGGGTGGAGGTGTTTGCTCGTTTTTAATGCGCATGGATGAGGTGCATGGATGATGATTAATGAGAGGTGAGGTGCGGATGAGTAAAGAACTTTGATGGGATTATGGGATATGTAAATTATGTTATGGTATGATTAAATGGGAATTAGTGATGATGATAGATAAGAGTGAGATGATTGTAGAAGAGAAGGGAGGATGAAAAATAGGTAATAAAGGCATATAAAATTAATAAATTATATCATTGGGAAAATAGAAATAAAATAAATCATTGTAAAAATAAACTAATCAGTAAACAAAAATGAGGTTACACACACACACACACACACACACAACAATAAACATAATTTAAAAAAAATAAAAAAATAAATAAATAAATAAATAGGTAAATAAAAAAATAATAATAATAAAAAATAAAATAAATAGAAGAAAATGAAATTAACAAAATAATGATGTTGATTATTCGAATCCATCACTTGTACTGGTTGAGGCCTGGTGATGAATATGCTCCCAGAACATAAGAGTGAGCTTGCTCCGATTGTCTGACTTGTATGTCTGTTGCTTCAGGTGGGAGGCATCTAAGAACTTTCAATTTAAAACATTCGTCAAAGGAGGCATGATGAGTTTGGGCGTGGGCGTTAATTGGCAAATCAAGTCTTCTGGTAACTGATGAGCGGTGTTGATTAATCCTGAGATTCAGAGGTGTGATGGTTTTTCTAATGTAGAAGCTTCATATTTTGATCGTACAAGTTCATATACACAGTTACTTGTTTGAAAAAACGCAGTTCCACCACATTGATAAGTTTGAGGGTTGTTTCGCGATGAAAATTTAGATTCTTCATGCACGATTGCTCACAACTTGCATCTCGGCTTCTCCCAAGGATGAAGACCAGGTGGTTGATGGTCGGGATGGCGGTTCCTTTTGTGGGACTATATGCTGCCTAATGTGGGATTCTTCCTGTATGAGACAATCGGAGCTTCGGGGAAAATATCTTTAAGAAAAAGTTTGTAGTTAAATATGGTCTTTTGTTATGGTCTTTCTTAGTCTTTGGCGTCCATTTAGCATGAGCTGGTATGACGCGTTTGTCTACAGCTTTTTGTGGATATCCACGTTCAGAAAGCTTTTTCTTTGAGGTTGTTGAGATATACCACTTTATCCTCCATTGAGTTGCAAATTCTGTGCCCACGGATTGATAGCGAGCGAGGAATGGCTTTTATGGTGTGAGGGGGATGGCAACTTTCGTGATGGAGATACAGCTGCTTGTCACTCGGTTTTATGTGGACAGATGTTTTGAGTGCCCCATTCAGAAGATCAATATCTATATCCAGGAATGTTGCGTCATTTACTGAATATTTCCATGCGAATGGCACCGAAAAAGATTGGTTTAGTGCATCTAAGAACTCTTTCAGTGAATCTTCCCCATGAATCCAAATAAGGAACACGTCGTCGATAAAACACTTCCAGATTAAAGGAACAAGCTGTCTGGACGCCAAAAAGCTTTGTTCAAGTTGTGCCACAAATAAATTGGCACAAGGTGGAGCAACTCGTGTTCCCATAGCAGTTCCGTGCGTTTGAATATATAATTGATCTTCAAATTGGAAAACATTCATTTTTAAGATAAATTCTGCCAGTTTAGTGAGGAAATCCGGTGATGGCTTTAGATGTTCAGACTCGTGATCAAAAAATATATCAGAGGGCAGAGAGCCCTTATGTGAGGGATTTCATTATATAGCGATTTCACGTCAATAGTGGCTAATATAATTGGATTGTCAGGATTTGATGGTAACTCGATGTTGTTGAGAATGTTCAGGAAATGATATGAGTCTTTGGTGAATGAGGGCTGTCTTTGAACAATGGGTTGTAAAACGTCATCTAAAAATGCTGAAATTCGCTCTGTTAAGGATCCAAAGCTAGCCACAATCGGTCTGCCAGGGGGAGGAGTTTCGGGCATTGAAAATTCTTTATGCAGAGTTGGGCAAGAGGTAAGAATTCAGGGATTCGAGGATTTTCGGGAATCAGAAGATTAATTTCCGATTTGTTTAATCCTTCCGCTGGCCCGTTACTTTTCAAATACCTTTTGATTTCTGTCAAGAAATTGGGGGTGGATCCTTGTCCAGTTTTGAGTAGAACATCTCGTTTCCAAGTTGTTTTGATAGCCTCCAGACGATAATCCTCCACATTCATGACAACTACAGCTGACCCTTTTGTCTGCATTCATAATTTTTATGGAGTTTGTCTCGCTTCAAGTCCGCCAATCTGCGGAGCGCCAAGAGAGGTCATCGGTCATCACCTCTACAGTCTACTCTTCGTTTTGAAAAAGGCAATCGCCGAAATATTAACAACAATAATTGTGAGTTTTCATCTTTATCTTTATTTGTGTTTTAAACTTTCACTGCACATCTGTGCCAAAATATATATATATATATATATATATATATATATATATATTATATATAATATATATATATATATATATTTCTCTTTTTCTTTCGATTTTGACCAGGGACCCTTTCAAAATGCATATCCTACATTTATATAACTATGCATATATTAGCGAATTTTTGAAGAAAACTTAAGCTATTGCTCTCGCCTCAAAATTTGTAGAATGTGAATTTTTGAAAAAAATTTACGCAGAAATCCGTTTCAGGCTATTCTGAATCATATTCTGAAGTTTAACGGCATTTATTTTATGTATGTATGTATATGTATGTATGTATGGGTTGACATTCCAGACGATAACTGTCCGTAGAATTGTGCTAGAAACTTCAAACAAAATTTTAAAATGTTGAGGACACAAAACGAAAGTTCAAGTTCGTTGGCCAGCATGATCGGATTACATGTTTTGGGTTGAAATTTTCAAAAATGTAGTCAAAAATTTCAAAATAGCCTGTTTTTTGCGATTTGTTGTGCGAAATAATTTTTTCAGCATACTAACATGTGGTATATTCGGAATCAGCGTAAAATTTCCTATAAGAATATGTATCAAGTTTTCAAAAATTTCAAAGTTGAAAAATCAGTCAAAAATCGAAATAATGCCGTTCGCTAGTTGTAAAAATCGGTAATATTTGCATGAAACATTTTTTAAATTGCAGAATAAAATAATTTTGTTTATCTTTTTTGGCCATAAATAGGTAGTTAAAATTTTTTTTATACTTGAAGTGCTCAAATTTCAAAACAATGTAAAGTTATAATGTACGATAATTTTTCAAAAATTCGCTCATATGATCGTGCTGCACGACTGGAATTTTTTTCCATTTTAGTTGTATCCACTTTAGTTGCTAGCCGTGGCCTTGACTATTCTCTACCACCTTAAACTTGATTCAACAGCTCACCATTCACGATTGTACCTTACAGAATTGGTAATAGGATAATTTTGTTTCGAGTCGTTTGCAACGTATATAAGATAATTACAAATAATAAAGTATCTAATTTCATGTTAGTCCAGGAGCCAAGGCCAAAAAGTAATTTCAGGGATTAGAATTTGAAAATTTAGTTCGTTCTGAGTGAGAGAATCTTTGCCATCTTGAAATTGGTGGAGTACAAAATGGCGGCCTCATGAGATTAGATTAATTTGCCCATTTTCAAGTTTTTCTCTAATAATTCCTTAACCTTACATTATACAGAAATGTTTATACGTAGCAGAGATGTAGAGAGCCAGTGGGCAGAGATGTGGTTTCTGTCTTGAAACTCCGGGGGTGCACAGAGATCAAAAAGGGCTAACGCGGGGACGGGAGAGGTGCTTTTATACTACATACGTACACCAGACACGAGAAATGTTCTCAAATGGAAGACAGAAATTCTGAAACCTTAACCATCAAAGGAGTTAACCCAAGGAATGATTGCAATAGCTGAAATGTATACCTGCCCACCATGAACCATCGTGGAGGTGAAAGCAAATCTTGACATGGAGGGGAAGGAAAGGGAGAGCAGAGGTTCATGGGGAAAGAGAAGGGTTAGTCATAATCTAGATAAATAATGGGGAATATAAAAATAAAATCTATCACATTATAAGGGTTGAACTTACAGACCGAATCAGAACGATATTTGATTTTCAAAGTTTGCGTTAGTCCCAGTAGTGATGCAAGGGGTGGCCAGCATCGCGAATCCTACACTTTTCTTCGATTGACAAATGGGACCAGTTCAACTTGATGAACTCAACTGAATTATTCATCGTAAAAGTATCTACTCAACACTCAATAACTTCAAAAAATCGTAACACTAAATGAAATAACACC
This sequence comes from Adelphocoris suturalis, assembly GCA_030762985.1. Taxonomy (NCBI): domain Eukaryota; kingdom Metazoa; phylum Arthropoda; class Insecta; order Hemiptera; family Miridae; genus Adelphocoris; species Adelphocoris suturalis. Next base: position 12,611,055 of record CM061046.1, read on the forward strand.
GGGAAAAATAGAAGAAGTGTGACTGATAAAAATGATACGGAGAACGGAAAGTACTCTGTGTCGCTACCTAGCGGAAGAGCATGCCCCTAAGTATGCTCATCTTGGGATATTTTTGGGCTCTCTGATTGGTCAATCTCACATGCCCGCTTCAATTCAAACTGAAAATCCTCAGTCTGGAGATATATGCAGTCAAGTCTGAGATTGGGCAACAGCGATCTGTTGCTCCCGCTCGCTTCTAATTGGTCAGGTTGGGTGAGTTCCCCCTTCAGCCCCTCCCTACCGCAACCTTCTCTGTTTCGCGCGCGTAGATTTAGATTTCCCGTCTTCTGTCACTAGCTAACTTCAAATGTGAGAGGAGAAATTTTGAAACATTATTATTATTTTGGTTTGACTGAGGGTGCACATGCGCCTATGCTCCTATTAGTAGCCACCACTGTGTAGAGCATAAAAAACCGAAGCGATTCAACCAAAAAACTATGAATTAACTCCCAAAATAAGGAAATTAACGGCAATCAAAAATTGGGCTAATTTTTGGAGGGTCCTCTCCTCTCCTAGTCTAGATTTTTGCTCTTCAAAATTACCTAGCGGCTTTAAGCTCCAGGGGAGAAACGGCGGAGATCAATAAAAAACCTATTTAAGGAGAGAAAGGACTTTTTTGTAAAGTCTTGGGTCATTCTCATTTCATTTGCCGCTTCAGGGCGTTTGAGAACCTCAGTGACATGAAATATGAAAGTGCTCGAAAACGAGGTTAGATCAGCAAATACTACTCATTGTACATTGCAGATTTGTGTTCAATAGATGAACAGTGAGTTTTTCATTGATGTATTTTATATGTTTTTTTGTATTTAAAAACAGGATATCCAACTCATGAGTGTTACCAGATTTCAAAAATTGATTTCTGTAAAATGGATGATTTGGCAAAATTGTTGTCGGGGCTCAAGTAAGTAAAAAAGAATCTCGTTCAAACGTAATATTCAGATTTCATGGAATTCATGTTGAAGGCAGTGTAATTGAGCTTAAATCGCAGGAGTGTTACCCTATTAGTGTTACTGTAATATCAGGAGTGTTACCCATCCTTGGTCACACTCCTGAGAGGTAACACTCATGAGAATTTCCGATAAAAATGGCATCACACAGGATGATGAAGTGACAAAACTCGGGGATGGCTACTGTTTGAAACCTGTCACCAAGCAGTATGGTTCTTGATATAGGATTATTTAGTTTAAGCACCAACAACACTTGTAATTTGTGTAACACTCATGATTGAAAATAAAAATACTCAACATGTATTTAGGCTTCCTTCACTGTAAAAACTTCGGAAACTCCAAGCACTCCACTACAGTCTCACATCTTCAACTGGACAATATAACCTTCACATCTGACTGTTTCCCGCCATTTTCCATCAGCTTTCTTGATCGCAAAAATGATAACACTCCTGAGGTCCCATTGAGAAGAGATATGGGGGACTGACTGAAAAACTAGTTTTTCACGGGTTGGGAAAAATCTTAAAAATGTAAATCCTTACTCTAAATAAAGAGGAACCAACTTACTGCAGCTAGTAACCCTGGCCAGTTCTAGATTGCCATTGTTTCGTAACTACCTAACTTCTACTTAGGTGTTAGGTAGGAGGGGACAGTAACACTCATGAATTTCCAGGATTTCAGGTTTCATTCGTCATCACTGAGTATTGGTTAAAGGGGATTTTGGGCAGTCAAATTATTACTTCGTTGATCCCCCAACTTATACTACCCTTTTTCCCCAAAATCACTAGTTTTGGTCAAGAATTGTGAGAATTCGTCATAGGGGACATGAAAGCAGCAAATGAAATGAGAATAACCCTCTTGTAAAAATTTGAACTGTCTTAATAAAGAAACGCTACTTGGGGTTCCTTGGGATTCCAACAAAAATTTCAGCAAATAAGAAAAATTAATGAAAAAAACAAACAAATATAATGACACTGAATCATTTTAGGTCGAATGAAAATACAGACACGTTAATATTAAACTATATAACAATTTATTATTATTGAATTACGAAGGGCGAGCGATGAGAAATATGTACATATTGAAATTATTTCAAGAGAAAATACATGAATTGCAAATACGATTTTACAACTGCTAATGACGATGTTTGTGTTTATGTCGGGACGAGTGTTTTCTTGTGAGATGTGTGGGTTGGAGTGTCCTCCCCTGAGGAGCCTCTTGCTCGCCGTCGGGGAGTCAGTTCTGGAGAAGAACCTGTGGAACAAATGAAACCAACGAAAATTAATCTCTCATCAATAAGAAAACGCTGCAAATTAATACACAAAGGTTTATTATTTATGTATTAGACAGCCTTTCTACGTAGATCTCTAACAATAATCATTAAACGCCGCTTATAGCATATTTAGTATCGGAACTCGGAGCTTCGGACCTCACAAATGGGTTCAATCCATTACAGCAGCGGAACCTCACAATTTAACGCTTTTTTGATATAGTTGATAAACAAAACAAATTTATTACCAAGTCATCTTTCCAACACATAAAAGTGTTACCTATACTGTACATTGATATCATCTAATTGGTCAAATTTTCAAAAAAATGTGCTGACAAAATCACTGAAAATGGCTAAGAATTGTTAAATTGATATTTTTTAGCATAAGATTGGTCAAATAAATTTTATCAACTATGAAATAGAACATTCAAAAATTTATGTACGAAATTATGCTAAAAACTTGAACTTCATTAAATTTTAGAAAAAATCTATAAAGTTGAAAAAAATAAAAATCAATAGCTAACATTTTCTTTTCACTCATAAATCTCCAATTTCTATACAACTTGAAATATACAAAAAAAAAAAAAAAAACACTTTTTCACCTATTTTTGGCTCATAGCACCCATGAGAGTGGAGCGATCGAGCTGGCGAGAAGTTAGGACCAACTAGACCCCAAGTGGAGTCTATGTGCGAAAGAACAGATTTTCTAAGTCAATTCTAAGGCCTTTTATGGCCCGGACGGCGGACGGACATTTCAAATTTGGATTCTACACACCTTGAAACGAAAAAGTGACAAAGTTTGAGGGGGGGTTATAAAAAATTTTTTGCTATACGATCACATAGGCTTATTATTGGAAATAATAAACCAATATGAAGGATTGTTCGCCACTAGTTAGTTTTCATTATCGCATTACAAGTTTTATTTAGAATTGGAGTGGTGATCAACATCTCTGTGCACGGTGGTCCTCGATCGGATTTGACCTCAACGTGCTTGCCCTTGAAATTTTCAATCGAAATATGATTTGGGAATATGTTAGGATTATAATTCAGCAAAAACTAAAATCAAACAATAAGCCGTTTGTTTTAAGTCAGTTTTTAAATTTTTAATTGATACTTTAATCATGAAAATACGCTATAATCGAAAACATTCAGAAAAAAATATTATTTATATGTGTCACTATACAATAGAATCTTCATCTAGTTTCATAGTTCTGACCTATTTTGTGGTCAAATATAATTAGAAAAACAAAAATGACTACATTTTATTGAACAAAAAATGATTATATTTGCATGAAGCTCTTAATAAATGCCTGTGAGTATGCTTGTAGTATGTGCGTGTGTATCTATATGTACGCTTTATAATGATTCATTATATAAATTTCAACATAAAATATATATCTACATTGAATAGAAAATAAAAATAATGGCATTTTAATATTTTACATATGCAGAGAATTGTATTCGCATACAGCTCTTAATAAACGTAGTCCATACTCAAAATTGATTCGTGATACTTTATATTTGGCCCACGTCACAGAAAAATCATGATGCACGGCCTCCATAGCCTGTTCACTGTAAAAGCCGAGGCCATTTCCGTGTTTGGTACAAAATTCTTCCACATGAAAGAAAACCGTGTGAACTTTTGGAGTGACTGGAATATACAAAGATAAATATTATGCTTTGAATTCATTGATGTATTCTATGAATTTGGGATCTAGCCTGACTGAGAAAGATGGTTTGACAACTTCATTGAACTTCTGAAAGCATTCACGTATTTTAAACAACCTATGCTACAGTTTGAACGCAACGAATCAAGTTTCGGTTGCAAAATGCGGCAACTATTTCCTTTTAAACGAAAGGCCTCCATGGGTCATTTCACCTTGAAGCTCTCCGCCCAAAGAAGAGCTTCGGCTTCAAATTCTTTGGACATGTGAGAGAACAAGGTGTTTACGACTCCTAATAATAAAATGTAACTTCGGTAGAGGAATTAGATCCAAAATGGATGAAGTTCATTAAGTGCTGTATATAATTATAATGAATCAATTATTATACCAACACCCGCGCATTCATATATACACTTACACAGGCGCCTACATATATGTAAACACACAACGCGCGTGCAGACACGTACAAATTTGACAGAATTTATTAAGAGCTTCGTGCAAATATAATCATTATTTTGTTCAATAAAATGTTGTTATTTTTGTTTTTCTAATAATATTTGATCACAAAATAGGTCAGAACTATGAAACTAGATGAAAATTCTATTGTATAATGACACGTGAATAATATTTTTTCTGAATGTTTTCGATTACAGCGTATTTTCATGATCAAAGTATCAATTAAAAATTTGAAAACTGAATAAAAAAAAGTCTCATTGTTTGATTTCAGTTTTTGCTGAATTATAATCCTAACATATTCCCAAATCAAATTTCGGAAGAGAATTTGAAGGACAAGCACTTTGAGGTCAATTCCGATCGAGGACCACCGTGTGTGGTAAGAGTAGGAATGAGGATGAGGCGTTTCGAATTATATCATTAGGTACCACCAGTCTTCAATCCGTAAGCTTATGCCATCAGTGAGAAACTGGGTAACAGTAAGGATTTCATAGATACAGGGTGTTAACCTTTGGTACCTGCCACAGGCCAGAGATCGATTGTACAACTAAATTACAACAAAAAGTGCCTCCTAGACTTTTAACATGTTTAATGTTTTAGGGCTGGGGGTCGTTCTGTGAATTCCGACACGCAAATCTGCAACGTTTTTTTTTTTTTCTGATGATTTCCGCTTACAACCGAGTCGTTGCTAGGGAAATGGTACTTCGTCGTTTTTCATCCCACAAAATTCGTTGACCATTCGTTCGAAAGCTCTCGATTTATCCAACCATATTATGTTAACTACTGCGAAGTGCGTGGCCAACAAGCTGAGTTATGAGCATGGTTATTTGAATAATTGTGTACACTCAGGTGATCATTCTCAATAATTGATATTGTGAACATGATTGCAACCGCTTGTTAATTTCTGATGATTTCGTTGAGTTGGTGTTTCGATGATTTGATTCATAGCAGGTGATCCGAAAATTGCGAGAACGGTTTGATTTGTGAAGCGGTGGTTAAATCATTTTAATAGGTAATTTCTATACTTTACACTCTAGGAAGCTGTAATTTTGTATGTAGCCTCTTCAGGACATTTACTTGACGATGCCCAGGGTCCGGATCAGATGAGTGGCTCTTAAAGCTAATTTCTATGCATTACGCTCTAGGAAGCTGTAATTTCGTGTGTAACCTCTTTGGGACATTTACTTGACGATGCCCAGGGTCCGGATCAGATGAATGGCTCTTAAAGCTATTTTTTATGCTTTACACTCTAGCAAGCTGTAATTTCGCTTGTAGCCTCTTTATGACATTTACTTGACGATGCCCAGGGTCCGGATCAGATGAGTGGCTCTTAAAGCTATTTTTTATGCTTTACACTCTAGCAAGCTGTAATTTCGCATGTTGCCTCTTTAGGACATTTACTTGACGATGCCCAGGGTCCGGATCAGATGAGTGGCTCTTAAAGCTATTTTTTTATGCTTTACACTCTAGGAAGCTGTAATTTCGTATGTAGCCTCTTTAGGACATTTACTTGACGATGCCCAGGGTCCGGATCAGATGAGTGGCTCTTAGAGCTAATTTCTATGCTTTACACTCTAGGAAGCTGTAATTTCGTATGTAGCCTCTTTAGGACATTTACTTGACGATGCCCAGGGTCCGGATCAGATGAGTGGCTCTTAGAGCTAATTTCTATGCTTTACACTCTAGGAAGCTGTAATTTCGTATGTAGCCTCTTTAGGACATTTACTTGACGATGCCCAGGGTCCGGATCAGATGAGTGGCTCTTAGAGCTAATTTCTATGCTTTACGCTCTAGGAAGCTGTAATTTCGTATGTAGCCTCTTTAGGACATTTAATTGACGATGCCCAGGGTCCGGATCAGATGAGTGGCTCTTAGAGCTAATTTCTATGCTTTACACTCTAGGAAGCTGTAATTTCGTATGTAGCCTCTTTAGGACATTTACTTGACGATGCCCAGGGTCCGGATCAGCTGAGTGGCTCTTAGAGCTTGCATACGAGTCTGCAACTAAAGACATAAAATGTCCCAATGTGTTGCAGACTCGTATGCAAGCGTACTTTGGTATGAGTTCCATCGGAAATATCTAATGGTAAAATAAAAATGTATATAAATATAATAAATTGTTTTGGTTAATTAGAATCTTTTCTTTTTTCTTGACCTTAAAAAACTATATCTAATTTCTCCCTTGCGAGGGAAAAACATTAAACATGATTTAATGTTTTTCCCTCTCAAGGGAGAAATTATGAAATCGTTGTAGATTTCTTGATGGTTTAACTAATTTTTCTTTAGAGGCTTCGTTTCCGAGGAATTTCACTTTCAAGATTTTTTCTCGTGAATTGGACTTTTACTCAGTGAAATGGCCACAACTCGCTCAATTACCCTTAATTAAGAGTGTTAAATTGCCCATCTCCCTAATATAGGTACCGTAATAGTTTTTTAATATGGTTCAATTGGTGAAAAGTCAATCTGAAAAGTGAATTTTGTGAGATCTTAGAATGACTACTTTTTTCAGACGCATAGGTCTAATTACATTCTACAAGTTAAGTTTAAGCCAGTACTTCTAGAACATGCACCATTAGGATTGTTCGCAGTGACCATCAAATCGGTTGGAAACGCGTTTGGGGCGATCGCAGTGTCCATTTGGGGAAATATCTGACAGTATAGCATCCATAGTAATCCGTTAGCAGTGAACACCAAACCAGTTAGAACCAAGTTGTGGATCGGTTTGACCGAACAGACAAATTTCTGCTGACCGATCTGACGGTTTGCCTCCCACCACACTACTACTTGAAGTAGCCAATCAAATTATTCCACTGTGAGATGTATGGGTAGCGGGAGCTCAGCGAGCTGAGTTTACCGTAGAGATGATAAGATAAGCCAGCCGAAGGAGATGAGATAGCCGTCGGATATCTGCATGTCGTGCACTGTTTACTAAGTTTTGCCTTTGCATTTACCCTCGTTTTACTTCTACGGTTATTTATTAAGAGTTTCCTACTCTGAGTTGTGTGATATGGAAAATCTTATTGGTGACGATGTAGAATGGGAATCTTCGTCTGAATAGCAACAAAATACAAAATCATACAGTAAAATGTTATTACTTAATCTCAACTGAAGAGTTGTTTGTAAAGCTATTAACATTACAAATTAAGAACGACGGTCGACCTCGGGATCGAGTTGAATTCTTCCCGCGAGATAAACACCACATTCTCCCACAAAATCATCAGCTTAGGCAAGAAAAGATTGAGCATGGATCCATATTCCATGGATTTCTTATACCTGTTGGAAGGTTAGTTCCCAATGAATATTTTTCATTTTTCAACCTGTTTGTTGTCTTGCAGGCTATCTCTTTACGGTTCAGGTTCATTATTAATACATAAAATGGTTACCTATTCAAAAGATGGTGCGAGCCCACCAAGCAGGTTACAGCAGTTGGAGGCTACATGACGGTTAAGATCAGTCAAACCGATCCGCAGTGCGGATTTGGTTACAAACGGTTTGAAATTAGGTGGTGGTCACGCATGCGCACTAAACCAATCACAAACCTGGTCGCCAACGGTTGGTAGCCTTTCCAACTGGCACTGCTAACAAAGCCATAATCTCACCTTTCCAACGTTATAGTAAATTTTACTTTTTCTTTGCTGAATTGGGAAGAAAACTATGATTTAATGTTGAAAAACATTGTTTCTTTTTTTTTTTTTCGGGGAAATCGAGGGTTTTCTTGAAAAATGACCTATGACAATACGAGTTTTTGGGGTCGGTTTCTACGTATTGTTTTACGTCGAATCAAATGTAACACTTGCTATCCCCCCAACTCCGCTATAACCAAATTTTAAACTTCAACTCACAAAATTTGAGTGCACTTGGAATGATAAATTGTATATGTTTTTAGGGTGAAACTAGTTAGCTAAAGTGTAACATTCGGTGAAAACGGGGTTTGGGAGCTATGCAAGAGTTGCCATTCTATTCAGCGTAAAAAATACGTAGAATCCGACCCAACGCAGACCTGTGCAAACCAGTTTGCGCGAACTTTCCTGCCTGTGGACCGGACTTGACACAAACTACTCATATCTGAAAATTGATGAGCTGACATGGAAAAGCAGTTGAGTCCAAAAATCTAAAGAAAATTTTTTTTCGTCTAAGTGTAAGTAAACAGTCACGCCAACGGCCTTAGGTCCCCCCGTCCTTGCTGAGATCGCACCCTGAATAAATGTATGACCTTTGCATGGAGAAGAGATTATGTCCAAAAAAAAATTTGATGAGATCAGAGGGAGTTCCTATGCAATTTGATTTTTGGACTTAACTGCTTTTCCATGTCAGCTCCTCAATTACCCTTTTATGGGAAAATATAACACACATAACCATTGCTGAACAAATAAAACTACATAATTATTGTTATGTGCATACCTCTTCTACTCCTTTTGGGACTAGATCGTCTTCTAGGTGAAACTTTCCGGGAGGGAGGAGACGCTCTTCGTGTTGTTGGAGATCGTGACCTCTTTCTCCGCCGAGTGGTATCAGAACCAAATGGACTCCTACTCCTGGATCTGGAATTTAGAAGAATTTAGTTTTAGAAGATTTTAAGAAGATTTATAAGCGTTTATTCAATTCACACAAAATCAAATTGAAAAAATTCGTCCGTCCGACTTTCCGCCGTCCAGAGTGTTTCCCCAAAACTACTAGACGAACGTTTATGAAATTCGGCTCAAAAATCGTATATTGGCTGGGGGTGTGCCAGTAACATTGGCATCAGTTTTGATCAACCCTAAAGGGTAGTAATTAAGGGCCAACATATTCAAAAATCGAGATCTCGAAAACTTTCAAGGTAACAGTGATGATTTTTTGCTTGTCAATGATAAAGGCAATCCTTAGAATTGACTTTAAAAAATCCGTTCTTTCGCACATAGACTCCACTTGGGGTCTAGTTGGTCCTAACTTCACGCCAGCTCGATCGCTCCACACCCATGGGTGCTATGAGCCAAAAATAGGTGAAAAAGTGTCTTTTTCGAGGGTTTGAGTGTTAGACTGACGTACGCGTGCACGCCTGGCACGCTTAGTGGAATGATGAAAACATTGGCAGAGGGTCATGAGGGGGGAGGGGGAGGAGGCGCGTCGCCTTGTTGGGGCATAGCGGTACGTCACCAGGGGCGTAGAAGAACGGTGCCAGGGGCGTAGGATAACGGATATATATTACTTTCACAAGTAACACCCATATAATACACGGGGCACCATGAAGGAGAACGGATATTTATTACTTATACTTGTAAAACCCATAAACATATTATACCTTAAACAAGGTATCGAGAAATATAAACAAGCGTATATAATTATATAAGTATAGATTGTGGCAACTCAAAATAGGATACGCCGAGGAGTCTGGACGGGCCTTATGACGTACGCAAGCCAACTAAAACTACGATCATACTCAATTGAAAAAATAATAAACCTTTGTGAAATAATTTGCAGCGTTTTTTATTTTTATTATTGAGTTTATCGTAACTTTTGTCACCAACAGATAAACAGTGAATCTTAGGTGTCAAATTTCATCTCATTAATTTCAATTTGTTGGTGCCTTGATCGATGTCAATATCTGTGATATGTAGCTGCTACATATTATCCTTAGATTTCAGCTCTTGTTACGTTTAAAGGGGAGAATAATGTGTATTTACTATTTATTAAATTATATTAGTTTCCCCATGTTTTGCTTGTCTATGATAAATATAATCCCAAAGAATCGTTTAAAATCACCCGCAACGCTATACGTTCAATGGCTATTTTCTCTTACGAACCTCTTGAAATACATTAATTGTAATTAATGTGCAAAGAACAAACATAGTTCCAAAATAATATGCAGTGTATGCAACCCTTCAACTTTATGGGAGGATAAGTTAGTAAAAGATCATTTTGTTCCTCAACTTTACCAAAAAGCGTAAAATTATGGGGTCTTGGTGCTGTAATGCAGCGAATCCAATTGCGAAGCACAAAGGCCCCGAGTTTCAGTAATAAATATACTATAAATGAGGCTTAATAATTACGGACCAGTGTTCTGCGTAGAAGTGCTATCTAATACAGAAATAATCAACTTTCGTGTAATAATTTGCAGCGTTTTTTAATCTGCTTGGTAAGTACAATTACAAAGAATTAAAAGAAAAATACTAAGGGCCAATTTCAATGTTTGAGTTAATCAAGAATTAGCATTAACGTGCTATGTTTGAGCTTAATCAGACGTTGAAGCGATTTCCCTTTCACCAACACCCATTGTTGTTTAACTCGTCCATCAAAACTCAAAGATCTGATTACCAAAGCTGATTAATTAATTACCTGACTCTCAGGGAATTAAGAGGTTAACGGTTAATTAAGTTGTCATTGTATAGAGCCTTTAATTTCCACATTTTAATTACCAACAATATAACACTATTTAATTATTTTAAACATTTAAGTTCAACATCGTTTCAAGTCACTCGGAAAAAGAATGTTCACTCACATAACCTTCTCTCCCATTGACGAGCTTGTAGGTGATGGAATTGTTTTCTGTAAGACGCAACATTTCATGTTTCAAACATGTTTAATCAAACCAACCGAGTTTAGGGAGAAAAATTAATGGAGCCACTTTTTCGTCTGTTTTAATTTGCTTATACCTATTAACCTTTTACCTCCTCAACAGAATATTAATAGAGTTTTGGTTTTAGCTTGGAACACGCTTTGACTTTTGAGTGTAAAATGTAACAAAATATTGTCACAACATAAATATGGTCTCAAAATATTGTCACGAAATAGCGAGGCTAAAGTACAGTGGATCTAATATCTTTGCTATTCATGCTATGAAGTTGAATTGAAATGGAGAACCCTCTTGGAACATCTAGAAATGTAATATAGTATCCAAAACCCCCTAGATCAGTGTAATTTATAGCTCCGGAGTCGCGGTTCATTCTGTGAAGCTAAAATTTAAAATGGAGAACCCTTGAGACGAACCAAGACGAATCATGAAGTCTAGGGCCTTTCAGATCAGCTGAGTGAGATCCGGAACTACGTTTTTTGCTATTCAACCTATAAAGATGAAATTTGAAAAGGAGCGTATTCCACGTTTCTCCAATGCTTAGCCGAGACTAAGGTGATAGTAAAAGGGGGTCTGGGGTCTCCCCATCAGGGTCAACGCCGAGTTTTGGTATTAAAACTCATCCTTGATATACGAATTTAGATTCCTCATAACCAATATGTCCACGACTTGAGTTAATTTAGTAAATCAATTTGAATAAAACCGTATTATTTAAAAGTATTTTCTTTTTCGGAATTTCTTATGGAGGTCGTCGATAACCCGATTTATAGATTTCCTATTGAGAAGTAGAGACTTTTATGTATTTATTTACTTATCTGATGAGATTTCCACGGTTTTCTGTCACAACCCTTCCATCAACTAGTATCCTCCTACATATGAATTTCTTGGTATGTAGGTACCTTCCAGTACCGGAAGATATACTGTTTAGGGCACCAAAAGAGTATGTAGTAGAAAGATATTTCTGTTACACTTCACAGGTTCCTCATTGAAAAAGATTTTCAAGCGTAGGTACCTTGTAGTTTTTACTCTCTCTCTCATTTAAAGGTACACTCAATCAAAATTAATGTAATTCTTTTAAATTTCAGAGTTTCAACTTAGAAAAAATCAACTCCTTACGATTATAAGAATTCTATATGAAACAGCTATTTGTTGTTTAGGTTATTATTATGGTCATGAGGTTATGATTCCAAACTATGGGGAGTCAATTATCTGTCCAACAAGGACACAACATGTTCCATGATTGATGGACAAAATGAAACGTTTTGCCGTTAACTTAACCAAACCATAACCAGCCTCGGGGGTGAGTACTTTGACGTATTATGATTAATTAACAATGTAAAAGATAATTCCTTGATGCCACTCTTAATCGCCAGTCTCCCGTTACCGTTTGGGTATGTATACACTTGTGCGCTTTCGTCTTTCGATTTTCAACTTGCGTCTCTCAACTTGCCTCATAGGGCATGCCTCCCACGCATGCTCGAGAGGCATGCGATTCCTGTCCATATTTGCGCGTCAGTTTCCTTTCAACCTCCTTTTTCGATAGAGTCAGTAGACTATGCATGTTTGCTACTTTCAATAAGTGTGGCATTCGTGGTGATTGAAAAAGCAATAAAAAAAAAAGAAAAAGCGGGGGAAGAAGCGATCCATGTGGATGAGTGAGTATCTGAAAACTCGGGACTACAATATTTTGAAAGAAGTGAATGCAGATGATGTTTTGTTCAAAAACTTCACTCGACTTTGGAAGGATAACTTTCATTCATTGTTAAATCTGACTCAGAACAAAATTGAAAAAAAGGACACACGTTTCCTTGAAGCTATACCTCCAGAATATAGGCTGGCAATCACGCTGAGGTTTTTGGCTAGTGGTGATTCGATCCAGTCTCTTTTCTATCTATTCAAAGTGTCCAAACAGAGTAGGTATATCAGAAATGATACCCATAGTTTTGAAAGCCATAGTTGAAGCTCTACAGGATTACATCAAGGTAAGTGCGAGTGTTTTTCATAATAGTGTGTTTGTTTTCATAATTTGTTTTATTACTCAAAAATGACCCTCAAGAAAAATGCACAAAAAATTAGTAAAATAGGAAGTAGTAGTACTCGTAGATGGTGCATTTGAAACATGAATAGTACATAAAAAAAGTCCAACGTTAGAGGTCACTACTACTACTTGTTGAATGAGCGTTTCCTTCGCGGTTTTGTTTAAATCCGTGGTGACAGACATCATACAATATAATAACAAACTTGAAGACGGCACTTTTCCCCACGAAAACTCACGCGAAATGAACGGTTTGACGAAAAGAAATCCAACCCATGCGGTTTGGCGTGCGCTGCCCCTTTCGCTACGTTCAACGTTTGGTTAACATGACAGGACATTAGCTCAGATCAGTGAAACTGGCCCTAAGAGTGGTAATGAAGGGTGTCTATGTAAAACTCTACATCTCTTCTTACCTGTAACCGGATCTTTTGGAAGGTGGAGGGCTGGGGGTACTACTCTTTGATCGTTTTGAACGTTTGTAAACTCTGAAATTCAATAATACGAATAAATCCTAGATTAAATACGTTTAAATAAGTATTGCATCAAGTACTCAATGTTCTAATTGGGGAATAATACACAAGTCACTGGGTGACTGATAAATAGAGACAAATTCAAACGCAAAATAGTGCAGTCTCACCGAGAGATATCTAAAAGAGTTTTTAAGTTACGAGGGACGTCCGGAAAAAAAGGGGACAATTGTCGTAGGGGGTGATGGGAATTTTTTTTTTCAAAGTTGGCATACCTGCGTGTAGGGGAACTCCTAACGGTCACAATGAGCGCTCGCCCGTCTCAGTTCGTTCAAAAATGTCGTCGCAGGAGCCCGTCGCGTCAACCTCTGCAGGTGTCGTTCGCTCCACCTACCGCAGGTGCGAGATTCGGGCAGTGATCAAGTTCCTCACTTTGCGCCGAAATTCAGCTGCCGAAATCCATCGTCAGCTAATGGAAACCTATGGACCTGATGTGATGACACGTTCGAAGGTTTTCAAGTGGGTTAAGGAGTTTAAAGAAGGTCGCACAGACACGCACGATGAAGAAAGAAGTGGGAGGCCGTCTGTCGTTTCAGAAGAACTTGTGCAGCAAGTCAATGAAAAAATTCGCAGCGATCGTCGTGTGACCCTCGACTCCCCCACATCTCACGGACCATTATATGGGTGAAATCGTTTCTGAAAAACTTGACTACAGGAAGTTGTGTGCCGGATGGGTGCCGAAACTTTTGACTCCAGAACATCGCCAACGACGTGTTGTGGCTGCAAACGAATTTCTGCAGCAGTATGCATCGGAGGGAGAAGCGTTCCTGAACTCTATAGTGACTGGGACGAGACTTGGGTATGCCACTATACCCCTGAGTCCAAACGACAGTCCCTACAGTGGCGCCATACCCACTCCCCCAGTGCCAAAAAATTCAAGGTACAATTTTCGGAACGCAAAATCATGGCATCTGTGTTCTGGGACAGGAAGGGAGTGTTATTGGTTGATTTCATGGTCAGAGGGACCACCATCAACGCCAATGCCTATTGTGAAACCTTAACAAAATTGAAAAAAAAAAAAAAAAAAATTAAGGACAAAAGGAGGGGAATGCTGACTTGAGGCGTGTGACCCAGGACCTCCTTGTGAGATTTGGATGGGATGTCATTAACCACCCACCATATTCCCCTGACCTGGCGCCCTCGGATTTTCATCTGTTCACAAAACTGAAGGAGTTCCTGGGTGGAAAACGGTTTTCCAGCGACGAGGAGGTCAAGGAGACTGTGGAGAAGTGGCTGTTGGAGGTGGAGCGGAGCGTCTATGACAAAGGCATAAAAAAACTCGTGCCTAGGATGCAGAAGTGTGTGGAACTTACCGGGGACTATGTTGAAAAATAAAGGCTGAAAATTGCATTAAAATATATGCATTTTTCTAATTTTAACAGCATTTGTCCCCTTTTTTTCCGGACGTCCCTCGTATTTCAATAGACATAAGGGTTATTCGTAATCCGTAACAATACTTTCACAAGACACCAAGCACAAAGTAAAATTGTCCATCATATTTAGTTTAGAAAAAATATACATACCTAGCAGCATCCACTTCATCGGGCGATACACTCCGTCTAGCTGGCGTTCGGACTTTGTCTATTAGCTGCTTGTCTTTCCCGGATTTAGAACCTTTCTCAGACTGCAAAAATCAAACATGTTCAGGTTTAATCATAACACATTGACAACCAATTAAGATATACAGGGTGTCCCATCTAAACGGGCCCATCGGGAGATAACAGCCATACGGTGAGAGCTATAGAAAAATTGAACTGGACCTGTTTTATAGTATTTTAACTTAGCTTCACGATGCGGCAGTCCGATTTTTATTTTTCCATGTTTTAGGGTCTCAAATCATTGATTGAAACTTACGGTTTCTTCTTGACCCCCCTTTTCTATTGTTTTTTTTTTTCCGATTTTAGGTTGAATTTGAAACAGAAAATGCCTCCATGAAATTTTCTTTTTGGGGCTTCATTTCTGAGTTATTTGTCACAACACAACTGAGTGGAAGTCTCCTCGTGGTACATTTTTTAAACTGTATTCTGAACAGTGTGATTCTGTGTGTACTGAACAGTTTTTTTTTTTACGACGATTTGGAAAACTTTTTTTAAATCGTTAATGGTTCAAATGTAATGTCATCCCCCTGATGGTGATTGTTGATTATGGTCGCTGGGGTCTGATGATTTCAAAAGTGTGGTGATCTCAAAAATTGAAGATAAAAATAGTAAGCGAGTGTTGGTAATGTCTAATATTCTGTAGTTCACAAAAAGCGGAAAAATTCAGAAATGAAGCCCCAAAAAGAAAATTTCAACGAGGCATTTTCTGTTTCAAATTCAACCTAGAATCGAAAAAAGCAATAAACAAGGGGGTCAAGAAGAAACCGTAAGTTTCAATCAATGATTTGAGACCCTAAAACATGGAAAAATAAAATTCCGACTTCCGCATCGTGAAGCTGAGTTAAAATACTATAAAAAAGGCCCAGTTCAATTTTTCGATAGCTCTCACCGTAAGGCTGTAATTTCCCGATGGGCCCGTATAAATGGGACACCCTGTATATCTAACTGCATTACAAAGGCTCGTTTACTGTAAATGGGTAGGGAATAGTTGAACAGTCAACCGAGAATAATGTACTTGGTACCGTGGCAATTTAAGGGAGGGGGGGGGGGGGGCACACAGATGAAAACTACCCCCGTGGGGGTCCTGCCCCGAAAATTTATGAATTTTAAAGCTAAGAAAACGAGTTTTAACATAAGGAATACCCCAAAATAAGGCACCATTGAATGGATTCTATACCTGCTAATAGAAGTAGATTAACACAGTAATTTGCTATACATAGAATTGTAATTTACAAGGCTGACATGTTCATGGAGTTCAATTTGTAGGGGGGCTGAGCCCCCACCACCGCAAGACACAATTAGTCGGCGCCTATAGTAGGTACTTCGTTCACACACAACCCTTAGGATAGAGTGCGATATATCGAATTGAGATTTAGTCAATATTGACTGCCACAACGATTACTGCTATTGCCCCAATCCATAGCAATCAAGGATATGTTCAAGGATAGGTATAGCATATACCCAATGATTCCATTATATTATACGGGGTTTTTCCTAGTATAACATTTCAGTAAACATGGGCCCTTTCATACTTAGGTACTTAGGGTATATTCAAACAGTTTACTGAGCGGAAAATATTAAGTAACGATTCACAAGAATGTGGTCCTCCACTGTTGAAAGCGGCAAACCCATGTAGGTGTTTAAAACCCAACCAACCACCATAAGGTAGTCCGGATGAGATCAGCACGTTTCCTCTGGTAGCTAATGCAGACTTCAATATTCGTAATGCAGTTACAGAAAAGCTTGGTGTCTTAACAAATTTTTCATAGAAAACAAAGCCATTGTAATGAGTTGCATCATTTTACAAAATAAATTAACTATGAATTTTCCCCTGGAGAATAACGGTTTCACATATTATGCAGAAGCTGAGACCAGTTGGATGACTATGCAAGATCGTCCCCAGGTTAATGACCCTTCATCACAAGGATACTGGGGTAAAGCCAGTTGTCAGAACATCAGTGATCGTACCACACTAAAAGGAGGGTTTGAGCGTGCCTTCAGGCCTGTTTTCCTAGCGATAGGTTTTTTTGCGCCGTTGTCAACGTGATACGCCGGGCGTTCAACGTCGACCACTGATTCCCTTGAATTTAGTTAGGGTGTTTTCCTAGAGAGCGCATCACGTCAGTGCAGAACGCGTTGCGTTGACGCGACTGCTCGAGGAGGAGTCAACTGCGCAGTACGCTGGCGCGACTCCCTTGAATTCCGGTGTTTGAGTTGATCCAATTTCGATTTCCGAGGTTTTCAAGATGTCCCAAAGCGGGACACCTTCTTGGGACACCCCAAACTTTTCTCTGGTCAGTCTGAAGTATCTTTGGAATTTCTCTCCATAGTCAAGCAGATGATTTTTGACTAAAACGCTGAACATTCCTTTATTTCTGCGATTGGAGAATACATCACTCACACGTTTCTTTACTTTGGCATATTTTGTTAATATGAACTCTTCTTCTTCGTCACCATCTATCATTTCTTTAATTATCAATGCAGCCATTACATTTCTCTTTCTCATCATGTTCTCCATTTCAGCAGTAGGTAAATGTTTTCACACACAAACACATGCTACCTTCAATACAATTCAACGCCAACTGAACAGATAGAACACGTCGCTAGGAAAACACTTTTACGCAACGTAATATACTTCATGCTCCTGCCGACGTTTTTCAGGCAAATTCGGTTGCTGCTGCGCAAAAAAACCTGTCACAAGGAAAACAAGCCTTTACATCTCGCTACCAAGAAAGGAGTCTAGTGGTTGGCTACAGGCTTGGATTGAATATTTGTATGCCACATAAGTGCCTTTGTGGCTATTACGTTGATGAACTTGGTTTGCATGGGTGTGTTAGAAGAGCAGGTCGTCATTCAACACACAGCATTTTGAATGACGCTATTAGAAGAGCTCTTGTGTCTGATAGTATGACCATTATCCCTTAGCGAAATGGGCGGCCTTTATTTAGTTTGGGATGCTACCTGAACGGCCAGGACATTGTTTCCTCATCTGCAATTGCAGTTCAACGAAGATAGCAGGGAGCGTAGCTGAAGAAGCAAGAAAGAAGAAGACAAAATATCAAGATGTCATCGATAGACAGAACACGTTTGTTCCTTTTTCTATCGAAACGTTTGAACTGTGGTGTGGGTAAGCGGAATTGTTTTTAAAATTTTACAAAAGGAAATGTGTAGGTCGTGTAGGCCGCAAGTGTAGGTGTTAGGGACTATCCCAGTTTCATCATCCATGACCGGAATTTTTCATTTATTATACTTAGTTTTATTATTATTGTTACCTACTATTTAACATTATGATTATTTCGTTGTTATCTTCTCGTTTCGGTTTTGTTATTATATTTTATTATTACTTTTTTTCCCAGTTTTATTTTGGTGATTATACTAACATTAATTGAGTTTATCATTGAGAAATTTTGAATAAAAATCGTTGTTATTCAACTATTACAAATTGTCTTCATGGAAATCCGTGTTAGGACATTCTAAATGCCTGAAGTCATATTACGTACATAAAATGCAAACAAACAGAAAGTTATGCCAATCTACACTAACCTTCCTAAGTAATTTCTTCCTGTGATGTTCTATTTGATCAGCAACTGTCCAACCAGGCTTGAGCGCCCGTTTTCCAGACTCCAGCTCATCTTGGTATTGCATCACTTTCACTTCGATTTCCCTCAGCTTCGCTCTCCTCAGCTCTTCTTGAATGTCCCGACTGTTAATACAATGAATTACAACAAATATTAGAATTATCATTAGAAGAAGAAACTTGGCAGAACTACAATGTAATTTATTTTACTGCTTTCATTGATAACATATCTTCTTGGGAAAAATTACCTCGACAACATCTCTATAATTTATAAGAATGAAACTCCATTTGTCTGTTTGTCGTGTCTATGCACGGCCAAACGGCTGAGTGGGCTTGGGATTTTCCGATAGGGTGTATAAGCGAATTTAAAATTTTCTAAGCCCAGCCGAACCATGGGCCGTAGGGGGATCGAAGCACGAGTTAATATGCGCTTTTTGGACTTCCCAGCTTCCCCTACCCCTCTAAACGGCCTTAGAAAATTCCGGAAAAATACCGGTTTCGTAGGTTTCTTGAACGAGAAAGACGACGGCGCGATCGGATCGCGAAAAAAGATCATGAAATGCGTCAAAAAAATGCGAGAGTACGGACCCGTTTTCTCGAAAAGTCCGACGAAAAACTACGTTTTTTCCGATTAAAATATACCCCATAAAGGTACGTTTTTCGGAACAGTTTTCGCAGGCGAAATAAAGGTTTGATCCCGCCGAATCTGAATCCAAAATCGGATATCGAAAAAAGTGACGGGCAGCCAATCAAAATGCGAGGGGAAGCGAGACGAAGCTATTAAAATGACATTTTTAATCGAGCCCGCTGCCGTTTCACAATGTTGCGAGCAGGCCTACACACTTAAGTCTTGAAGGGACTCGATGACTCATTTCAACGGAATAAATACGGGTTTTTCTCCACACATATGCAGCAATACCTATTTCCAACAGAAAAAAATGTCTGCCAAGTTGGGTGGGCAGTATAACTTCCTCAAGCGAGCGCATGCATAACCAAAGTCCTGCAAGCAAGGTCTTGCACCTACCAACTGTCCATGCTGTCGTCAGCCATCTGTTCTTCCTGGGGGCTACTAGACTCTTGCTGCTTGGCTTGCTGCTGCTCAATCAGTTCCCATTTACTAGTTGTCATTGCCTGTTGCTCGATTAGATCCGGGTCGACTTCCTCCCACCGTGAAGGTACAAAAGCTCCAACAGGCGGTTTTTTGGGAGATTTGAGACCAGCATCCAAGGGCTTTCCATCAATATCTTCATCGTCCACTAAGAAATCAGAAATAAGGAAAAAATCAGCCCAAAGAGATTTCTCAGGACTTAAACAGAAAACTTTCAGTTTCAAGTGTTACTAAGTAGGGAGTTCCCAAACTTTTATGGTGGCGTAACAATTGATATGAAATGGTATTTTCACGCACCTTCAGTATAAAAATAATTACAAGTTATTTATCAATTATAATTATAAGTTATTGGTGACATTGAAGTGTTAGAGGTAATTCATTAAAACCATGCAATGGCTTAGCTTATTAAATAATGTAAAATGTTGGAACTAATGTCACCATAAAAAGTTTACCTGATTAGTTTTCAAAAATATAACGAATATTTTAGTCAGTGTTTCAATGATACAATTTGTGTTTTAATTATCAGTAGTTTAAATAAACACCAAACACGATTTATTATTGGAGAAAATTAACAAAGTAAAATGCTCCATTATACCTAATAATGGAAATAAACGTGAAAAGAACAAAAACTGAATTTCTAAAACCATAGGTAATACAGGGTGCGCCATAATAACTTCACTATTTGAAAAAATCACTGCGCAGCAAGTAGGGGTCATAGAAGGGTGAGAGAGGGCTCATTCGAAGTGGAAGGACCCGAAGTTTTGCTTCTCCTATCGTAAATTGCCATCATGATTTGGACGAAGGAGGAACGGGCGTTCGCCGTAGAGGCCTTCTTTTCTAACAGTCGCTCAGTCGTGGCTACCCAACGAGCCTTCTGCGCGCACTTCGAAATTCTTCCTACCGGTACGATTCCCGTCCGGAATTCCATTCTTTCATCGGTTGACACATTTCAGGAGAGTGGAACTGTCGTAAAAACCAGAAATGGACACCCTCGGACCTCCAGAACGCCAGACAATGTGGAAACAGTAAGGCTTTCGTTTTTGCGCTCCCCCCATCGTTCAGCTCGCAAACATGCAGCTGCTTTAGGGATTTCCGACACCAAAGTTCGACGGATTCTCCGTTTTCATCCCTTCAAATTGGCTGTAGTGCAAGAGTTGACGGAACGCGATTTTATTGCCTGCTGAAATGCATGTGAAGCACTGCTCGAAAACCTGCCCCACGACACGGTCGTTTTCTTCAGCGATGAGGCTCATTTTCACATTTCTGGTTGCATGTACAAGCAAAACAAGCAGTAATGGAGTGACGAAAATCCGCGTGAACTTCACGGGAATCCTCCTCATTGTGAACGTGTCACAGTGTGGTGTGCAATATCTGTAAGGGGGATAATTGGTCCTTACTTTTTCGAGGAAAATGAACGCTGTGTAAGGTGAATGGAGCTCATTACAGGGACATGATCGAGGAATTTTTCCTTCCAGCCCACGGAGAATTTGACGTCGGGGACGTGTGGTTTCAGCAGGATGGAGCCACAGCTCACACTGCACGAGCCTCCATGGATTTGTTGCGAGAGCACTTCCCCGACCACCTCATCTCGATCAGAGGCGACCTCGCTTGGCCGGCGCGCTCTCTGGATTTGGCTCCCTGCTATTTTTTCTTATGGGGATATTTGAAATCCTTCGCTTATGTCGATCGCCCACGAACCCTGGCCCAACTCAAGGACAACATTCGTCACGCCATCGTGAATATACTGGTCATCATGCTGCAAAGAGTGGAGCGAAACTTCTAAAATCGACTAAATGAGTGCATTAAAAATGGGGGGGCATCATTTGCTGGATGTTATTTTCAAAACCCTTTCAAAAAAATTTTTTGATGTAGTACTTGACAATTAAAAAAGAATTACAACGATAACTGCAATACTTTTTTTTTTAAATTGACCTTTTGAATAATGAAGTTATTCTGGCACACCCTGTATATGAAAGCAAACAAAGTAGTTTACTAATCCTAGTTAATGAGAAGGTTGGCTTGTGGCGTTTCGCTTAAACTTGTAACATCTCGTTTTATGACGCTACCGCACAGCTATGCATTGTTTCTCTTAAACTAATTATGTTCATGTACCACAGTTTCGGACCCGCTACTCTAAACAATTTAGGAAGTAGGTACCTACTGGTTTTTTTCCCCCATAAACTTCCTTATTTTCCTTACTTGGTACTCCATCTATATCGTCTGGAGCTGGTCGAGTCACTTGCTGCTTAATAGCACCTCTGAGTAGAGCTGCACCGTCCAGTGGAACACCATCCAAATCGTCGGTATCATCAGCATCACAAGGCATCCCGTCGATATCCCCATCGTCATCTCTCTCTGGTGTTGACTCAATCTCTGCCTCCTAAATTGGAAAATATTGACGAAGGTAACAATATGAAGAAATAGCAACACATAATTTCGAGTGGACAGGCGTCATTATTTTTATTAAATAGCTACTATACCCAAGGGCGAGTCGTACATAAGAAAAGTATTGCAAATATTATACATTAAATGTACGTGCTTTGATTTCAATCAAGTTACTTCAAAGTTATTATCATCCAACTTTCAAAAGTGTTTCTTTAGACATTTATATGAGGGATGCCGTTCTCCCCTCTCCCTGAAGAACGTTTATTACATTCACTTTTTTTATGATCCTTTGGGAATATTCAATTGTACATTGCCAGGATGAAATCGATTCAAAATGTATCTACCTACAGTAGTACTTAATATTTCTTGTATAAACTATGAACAATCAAAAGGTGCGAAATCCCGTTATGAATAAAAACATGGAAGTTCCAGTCATGCAGCATGATCGTATGAGCGAATTTTCATAAATGATCGTATTACATTTATGTTAAATTCTGTTGAAATTTGAGCACTTTGGGTCAAATAAAAATTTTATTATACATTTTATAGCAAATTAACATTTGTCAGTAATATCCCAATGATCAAACGGTTTTGTGGATTTTTACAATTTTTTCAAGTGTTCCTATCGATTTTTTAGCTTATTTTAATGAAATTTAAGTACATTTTTCAGTACAATTTCGTGCTTAAATTTTTTAATGTCCTAGTTCATGTTCGATTAATTTTTTTCGAGTAGCATTCTGCTAAAAAATAGAAATTTGTTAATTTTTAGTGGTTTTTTGCCTTTTTTAGCGATTTTTTAAGTAAATTTTTTGAAATTTGACCAATTTAATGTGCTCAAAAAGTGTTGTCCAACGAACTCATCCTTTCTTTTGAAATGCTTGATTTTTTGGCGAAAGAACGAAGTTTTTATCTCAATTCTATCGAGAGTTATCGTCTGGAATGACACATACATACATATATATATATATATATATATATATATATATATATATATATATATATATATATATATATATATATATTATATATATATAGAAACAAGGGAAAGGACAGAAGGAGAGATAAGATTAGGTAATTACCTGGACGTTTCGCTTCTAGCGTTTTCAACAGATAGGTATGTATATTTATATATATATATATATATATATATATATACATATACATATAAAAAAGCGTTAAAATCCAGGAATCATTTCAGAATGCCTCAAAACAGATTTCGATGAAGAAAATTTTTGAAAATTTTTATTTTAAAATTTTTGGAGCCATTGCAATAGCTTTATTTTCTAAGAAAATTCGCTAACATGGAAAAACCTACTTGCCATTAGCCAATTGTTTGATACTGTATTCTACCCTTCGAAATTGCGAAAAACCAAGTACATGTCCCCCTTATAAATTAAGGTAGAAATACTACTGAAAGGTATATTGTGATAGGCACGGAATGTGGGAGATTTGCTATTACCAGGTATTTTTCAGCATAAAATAATTGTTTCCGGGCCTCTGAGGCTTATTCCAGTGGCCAAATATGTATCCAATTTTTTGGGCCTACATTAACCAATAAAATGTCGAACGAAATTTCAGAGGGAAGAACCAGAGCCTCCCCTTGTAAGTAAAAAGGAATACACAGGGTGTTTCATAAAGAATACACTGATTTTCACATGGAATATTTTTGAATCAAATAAATGTGCGGTGTTTTCCCGGTTTTTTTTCTCAAAGGTGGCATTGTCACAAATCGAATAGCGGCCGACAGAGCGCTCTGCAAGCGAGGGATAAGTTAAATCGAGAGTTGATGAGGTTTTTGGTTTTCTTCTGGATGCTTTTTTGTTGGTAGTACGGTGGCAGGCTGAGCTTCTTACCTCGACTTACTCGAAAATTGGTTGTTTGCCCAAATTGAAGAAGATTCTGGTGACTTTATCTTCCAGCAAGACGGAGCACCCTCCTCACTGGCACCTACAAGTTCGTGGGTTCCTGAATGACCGCTAACCACGGCGCTGGATAGGTCGTGCGGGTAACCAGGACTTGAACCTCTATGCCTGGTCACCACGATCACCAAATTTAGCACCCTGTTGTGACTTCTTTCTATGGGGTTATGTCAAAAATAAAGTCTTTGTTCCTCCAATGCCTAAAACCTTGTAAGAGTTGAAGACCGCTGCTCGCTATGGCAGTAGTGTCTGTGACAACCGACATGTTAGGGCGTGTTTGGCTTGAATTTGAATACCGCCTCGACCTCGCTCATGTTTCGGGTGGCAACCACATAGAACATTTGTGACAATCTAAAAAATCGAGGCATACCTTTACTTTTCTTGTACCATTTTTCTAAATAGTTATTGTCAGTCAAAATCAGTGTATTCTTTATGAAACACCCTGTAGTAAGATAAGAGTAAGTAACTAACACTCTGTAAGTAAGAGCTAAGGTATGAACTTACTGGAGTGCCAAGAAAAGCAGCCCTCAATTTCAGTAGAAAATCTCTGGGATAGACAGCCCAGTCTTCCCAAGCTTTGAAGATTTTGAGCACGCGTTGTTTATAACCTTCAGCCTTAAGACGTGATTCCACATTTGTCATGGTAAGATGTGCCTGATTCATCATTTCCATTAGTCGTGCTTCCAAGCTTGAAAAAAAAAAAAAAAAGTTTCAGACAAAATTTGGAGAGAAGAATTTATGTTACTGAATTGACAGAAATCCTAGATAGAAACACAGACTAGAACGTTTTAGGAACGTATTATGGCAGATGCATCAGTACTTAGAATGTTCCATTGAACATAAGAAATATTCGGGGATTCGGTATGCGATAAATGAACAAGACTTACCATCTTCGATAATTAGAAGCATTAGTCATCTTGATACTACAATTGTGGAGTATGTCAGATACTAGATATAGTCGTGCAACCTGAAAAACATTAAATACGAAATAATGATAGAGATCCTTAAGAAGCTGTAATAATTATATTTACGTCACAATGAGAAAAAATAAATAAAATATAGAAGAAATGGTTTCAAGAGGTAAAAACTAATAATTTGCAAGTGATTGAACCCCGTTCTAGCATCTATCTGTCTGTATGCAGAACCATGCATTAGAACCATCTCTACTTTCAGACTGCAGATGTGGTTATCATTCATCCTTTATACCTGAATTGTTTGCTTGAACCCCAGAATATACTTACCACAAAATACATCACAGTGTGCGGTATCCCAATATATCAACCTGATTGTATATAACCGTGCGTTCATTAGTAAAATTATTGTGAGCAGAAATGTATATATTTGTGAAATAAATTATTCAAACACAGTGTACATTTGAGAAGGTACAATTGAGTAGGCAAATGTGCTTGAATCCTTATTGCCATCATATCATGATTTGTCTTTTATTATGCTACTGGTTTGGTAGGTACTGATTTTGAATTTCAATTCAATGCTTTTTCGGTTGAGGAGTATTTCTATTAAAACTCCAGTGTACGAAAACCCTAGGTATATCAACACTAATATTATCGAGCATAGGTATTTATTTAGGTACATGTAGTTATTTTGCTTGTGATATAAAAGTTTCTGAAAGGGTTAATAATTATTGAAATATTAATCTACATTAATTTGCAAGGAATGTAGGCAGGCAAGTCAAGTTGGGTAGGTACTTAATTCAATTAATAGGAAATTGAAAGATTTATGGCTAATGAACAAATTTGAAAGAAAGGCGGTTTTTTAATGGGGTTCTGCTTTAGAGCACCAACTGTGAGTATTATGGTGAACTATAGTAACTCCGAGGAGTATCCTGAAGGTACCGCCATTACCGTGTATTGTTTCCACTGCTGTACCGTTCAACACAGAAGTCAGGTCAAGTTTTCTTTTCTTGCATGCAGTGAAGTTTCAGAGAGTAAGAGGGTAGGCGTTTCCACAGTCCCCCAGTTCCCTATGGTAGTCAGTACTGCATAACCGGTGTTTCCGCAATGCTATTCAGGGAACATGATCCGAACGTGTACTCACTGCTCCGCCGGAAGACCAGGTGTAGCTAGTGTATCTTGTTCCGTGCATGCGCTCCTTGAAACTTTGGATAACCCTATATATCCTCCCTCAAACGTCTATAACCTCACACAGAACAACAGCAGAAGGTCGGACGTCGGAGGGCACGAAAACGAGGGTTTGTTTGCTAATGTCCAACTAACGTGACTCCATTTTCATGGATCTTCATGTATCCATGGTTACTGCCCGAACATGTCCTTGAGCGTTTCTGCTGCTATCTGAACTTTTTTTAGCCATGGAGGTGCGTCTTGCTCTGAACTGAATTCATTAGTGGCTCTGGAGAAGCGGTGGGAACAGGACACTACAATTACCATGAGTCTCAGGGGACCACCTGGTAGAAATAGTGAGGCAATGTACGGATGGCAAACACGGACTCCACTGGCAGATCGGAGGGGGAGAAACGATAGGAACTAGCCCTTGGAAGCATCGCAGCACTATGCCTAAAGGGATATAGCGATGACCGCTTTGTAACCCCTACAGCGAATCTGCATAAGCAGTACTAAAAACTAAACTACGACTAGATGATCCTTACAAATACATAAATATTATCGATAAATCTATAATAATAAATACTATTAAAGAGGGTCAAACAAACGTATGACTAGATGTACATGAATAAATAGATATATCAAGGATCAGAATATCACAGTTCGTTGTAAAGGTCAGTGGTTTTCAGGTACACCAACAGGGAGTGGACCTTGTCTGGTCCTGACATAACATCCAGCCACTGAGGGGGTGAATGATGCTCTTCAGCCTAACGTGGAATGGACAATGCTCCAAAAAGTGGCGGATAGACAAATCACCCGCACATCTCCCACACACAACATCACGAGCTACAAGAAATTCTTATTAGATTCATTTGTGTGAGGGCAAAATGGCGTGGATATTATAGAGAGATAAAAAACACCTAGTCGACGAAACGGAAATGGGGATACTACAAACTGAAGTCAAGTCGTTCCCCACTACCGTCTGGGTCTAGCCCATATACGATTTTTCCCTGGAAAAATATGCAGTATCCACAAAAATCCCCCTAGAACTTCCCCTATTTTTCACTGCCTACCTGATAACGCCTGGACTTGATCCAAAACAATGTGCATGATAAACTACAGTAATCAATGTTACACAGTTTGTTGTACAAAGTACATATGAGCCCATTCCGCGAACGTATATTATAATCCAATGGATTTGATATTGTCCAGATATGATTATGCAGGCAGTAGGCCCAGTATAATAATCCCTATGATAAATGGCATGATAACTTCACTAATCGTACTTTTTATTGTTACGATTAGTTAATGTGTAATATTTACCTCTACATAGTATTATACTTTAATAATCAAGATATAGGTTTGTGATCATGAATGCGTACGTGCGAGAAAGTCATGACAAAAAGCCATGCATTGGCTTATGAACGTTTGGCAGTTTATTATACAGTCTTCGTATATTTAACAAAAAGTATTAAAAACTAATACTAAAACGATAAAATAAAATGAAATTCTTGTCTTTTGACCCTCCATAAGTAATGGCTTAGCTACGCCACTAGTATCAGGTGATATAATCAAAACTCATTTCCAAGGAAAACCAACTTACCTTTTTATAGAGAAGAGTGTCAGTGTTGCTGAGAGATTCCAATATACAATCACAAATCTCATCAGCAGCTTCCGCATGCTCTATGCAGAATACCATTGCATCAGCGACTTTGAGCCGCTCTGGTGTCATGTGTCGAATAAGTTGTTCTAACCTATCCCGCTGGGCTGGCGAAAGACCTCCTTTCCGTTCTTCATCTTTGTCAATAAGCTCTTCAGGCATCCCTTGAGTGTATATGCTGGGGGGAGGCGGTCTCCAGATGCTACCACCTGCAAAAGGGAATAGGTATAACAACCACAACTATTCTATGCACCAACTAATGCTGATGTGTCTGCTAATAATGCTGCTTACAGAAAGTAAATAAACTTCATTACAGTAAAACAGCCTAGTATCATTTCACATACAGGGTGGTCCGTAATTAACGGACACATTTTAAAATCCTGTAACATTCACAAATTCGATCGTAAGGGTTAAAAAATAAGCAGAACGTGTGGAGAAAATCAGTAAGTTTTATTCACAATCGAAAAATCGGAAAACAATGATCAAGTTTTTAAAAATTTTATCATTTAAATGACGACCCTGTTTGGTAACGCACAGTTCAAGACGGTCCTTGAAGTTCTGCATCACTCTTTGCACCATATCTTCCGGTATTTCCGCGATTTCTCGTCTTATTGACTGCTTCAATGCTTGAATGGTTCGTGGTTTGTCCACGTACACTTTGGATTTCAGGTGGCTTTTTGCAAACGATTTTTCCCGGACGCGTGATCCCCCGGCATGGGGATGTTCCCTGGCCTCCACGTTCCCCAGACCTCACCCCCTGTGACTTTTTTCTATGGGGCCACCTGAAATCTAAAGTGTATGTGGACAAACCACGAACCATTCAAGCATTGAAGCAGCCAATAAGACAAGAAATCGCGGAAATACCGGAAGATATGGTGCAAAGAGTGATGCATAACTTCAAGGACCGTCTTGAACTGTGCGTTACCAAACAGGGTTATGTCATTTAAATGACATAATTTTTTAAAACTTGATAATTTTTTTCCGATTTTTCGATTGTGAATAAAACTTACTGATTTTCTCTACACGTTCTGCTTATTTTTGGTTTATTATTTCCAATAATAAGCCTATGTGATCGTGTAGCAAAAAATTTTTATAACCCCCCCCCCTCAAACTTTGTCACCTTACGTTTCAAGGTGCGTAGAATCCAAATTTGAAATGTCCGTCCGCCGTTCGCCGTCCGGGCCATAAAAGGCTTAAGAATTGACTTAAAAAACCTGTTCTTTCGCACATAGACTCCATTTGGGGTCTATAGTTGGTCCTAACGTTTAACCATCCCGATCGCTTTACTCGCATAGATGCTATGGGCAAAAAACGGGCGAAAAAGTGTATTTTTCGTCGCGCGCACGCCTGACACGCTTGGCAGGGGGTCACGGTGGGTGGAGAGGGGGGGGGGGGTGAGCGGGGGGGGGTGGAGTGAGAGGAGGCGCTGGCGCCACGGCACCTTATGGTGGGTACGGCGCCGGCGTTCCTTCGAGGCATGAATATGTTTTTTTCAAGGTCATATTTGTGTATTAATACCAAAGCTTTTCCTACGCATATTTAATAACATATCCTCTCGACTTTTCGTACGTACTTAGATAATGATATTATTAAGGCAATAACTATTTGAATAGATAGGAGCTCAAATCGAGAAATATAAACCTGCGTATATAATAGAAGTGTAGGTTGTGGCAACTCGAAGTAGGACACGCCGAGGAGTCTGGACGGGCCTAATGACGTACGCTAGCCAACTAAAACTACGATCATACTCAATTGAAAAAATAATTATATTCATGAAAACACGATCTAACAAACTAAATTAACAACGTAAGTAGGTGAAAATTGTACCTTTGAACATTCGGAATTCACGCTGCCTCCATTCTTTCTGTGAGTCCCCTTGGAGAAGAGAGAACAGCTTCCAACGATAGTATGTGTGAGCGGGGGACTGGTTATCGAACAGGAACCTTAAATAGAGAAAATTATCATTTCCAGGCCAAAAAGTAACAGTAAAATAGTGAAAAACGGGGATACCTTCAAGTTACCAACTAGGTTGTGAGCGATGAAGTTGTTGAAATTCATCTCACTGCCTGACCTGACAACCACCTGACTGGACCAATGTTCCGATACCAGAACGGTAGAAATGGGAGCGACAAAGAGTTACTAAGATTTTCCATATTGCTCCGGACTTATTGCATTATTTAATAATTCAAAAATAGACTAAGGGCATAATTCATAGACGGGAATTGTGTCTGACTTGGCCTTCAAGTGTATCGATAAGGGAATGAATGCATGCACTCAGTAAGATTCATAGACGTGATTTGAGGGCGCACTGAGTGCGCAACTCAAATGCACACTCAACGGGATTCATAAACGAAAAATAGTGTTGAGGTGTCACCCTCAGCTCAAAGGTGCAATATCCTGAGTGACGGCAGGAGGTCACTTAGTGCGTCAACTGATAATTTTTATTATTATTTTCACGTAGGTCCACGTACTGGTAATATAGTAGAGCATACGTCGTTTATTTTGTTGAGTTTTTTCAAAAACAGCGGCACATGAGAGTAGGTAGGTACATGTTTGATGTGACCAACAGATCCCATTCGAATGTTATGCAGTCAACAACAAAATATTTTGCAGACTATTCCGATTCGGGAAAGAGACGGGTCATGGATAACTAAGAACCTGAATGAGCCTAAAATAAATTAAGAGGTTTCATAACAACCACAGCTGAAAGTGGTGGTCGCTCTTTGATTTTATGTGACCTTTACATACCAAGTTTGTAGTGCATGATTTTCCGATTCATCTTGGTTTGTGGAATGAGTTGGTGGTAGGTGCCTACATTCCATTCATCAGGATGTACAATCAATGAGAATTCCAAGAAAATATGTTGCTTGAAGCTCTCCAAAAAACTCACGTCTTCTTTGTCCAACAGTCTCACAATACCTATAACTCTTTTTTATTTTCAACTACATCTCTGTTCTTCAAAACTAACTGTTGAATCATTGTTTTCTCATTTTCTCACTTTTTATCCGTCACACCATCACAACTCTATACATAAACACATATTATCAGCACTTCAACAAACAAGCAACAATTCAATTCAACTGTGGGAAGACTTTCGTCTTTGTCTGATAAGGCCCTGTCACCCCAAGAAACAAGGATAGCAGCAGAAAAAGCAAAAACACAAAGAAAAGAGTAACCTTTGAGAACAACTGTTACTGATCAGTGTGAGAGGGAATTTTCACGTCCCTTTTCCCTGAAACCAGGGAAAATCCCCCGACAACATACTCGTACTATCAGAGCTGCCAACTTGAGTTGGAAAAGCGGTGCATGTCCCCTGAATGCACTGTCAAACTCGTGTAATCTGAGTGTGCCCATAACTGCTGAGTAAACCACCCCACTCAACTATGAATTCAAACCGTGAGTGGAGGGTGACCCTTCATTTAGGTGAGTGCAAGTGAACACACACTCAGGCTATCTTTGAATTCCGCCCTAAGCCAAGTACCTGTTAGCCATTAATCCAATGGTCTTTTCAAACAGAAGTAAAGAAGGGTTCCAAGCATATGAAATTCCTTACTTTTTCCAGTTTTTACTTAATGACTTTCGGTGTTTTTCCAATTTATTTTTATTCTATTTATTCATTTCATCAAATCATTAATCATCTTTTATTATTGATTTATTATAAATATACATTTTTATTAAAGTATTTTTGCAGAACTTCAGCTTTGGCACTATTTTGCTCCAAATTTCTTGAGGCCGAATTTGTATCCCTCCCTCCAACCATCTTTTCATGTACATGGGATGGGTAGATAATATTCTACAAGAATTAAATAAGCATACTATTATCTAGGAGTTTTAAGGCCTCGGTTTATGTGTATTTTCAAGTAAAGACCACGACTCCAGATGCGAACATAGAAAGATGATTGACTCTAGACTCAATTTTTGGTATCCCATACCCCATGCAGTTAACTAATAGCTAATCAACAAAGAACAACTATTTAAACTTTACGAATTTAGTACTTTACTAAAATACACTTCATTTTTAAGAACTCACCTGAATAGAGGATTGCTGATTTCCTTGTTCATGATCATAGCCTCAAACATCGGTCCTTCTCGAATGACATATTCGACCATATGATGGATCAACATCACCAGATTCCTGCCAATACATAACAACATATTCTACCACTTGTCCCCACTTACTGTTCCCTTAAATACTTCATTAAACTGATAATTTGAAACAGAGTGTTGTTTTCTTTTTGGAGTACTTGAACTCTAGAGAAGTCATTTAATCTCGACACGCACAAAATATTTCCAGCCAAACGATTGAATTTAATTCATGCCAAGTTCCATCACCGAACAATTTCGTTAGGTGATGGTTGAAAAATGGGGGAAAGTGATAATTGAAATAAACCTTTGCGATTGGACATCCATAAAATTTCAATAACTAGATAAAATACCTACTCAAAAATTGAAAGTGATCTATTTTGAATGCGGAAGCTTGTAGAACAATAGAGGCTACTACTGAATTCTATACAATTAAAAATATGACGGTTGAATCTTCCGAGCCATCATAAGAGCTAAGAATTCTACAGTCGTAATTACATAAAATGCCTTTGTAGGTACTACATTGATTTGCAGACACAATTTAGACGTTGCACATGCATCCACACTAACTGCCAAAACAATTTTAAATTGAAAGCAATAGACTGGTAATGACGATTAAGAATATTTTGATATAGATAAATTCCATTTATTCTATATAAATTGATTAACCGCGAAACTGTTATTTTTTCGCACATGAGAACCAAGCAGAAACATTAAAAAACAGTTATCAAATATTCAAAGAAAGTTAGTAATGCTATATAGAACAATTAAGAATTTTCCCCGCCGTCTATAATGCCTTGGACCATCTTTTGTCCTTCTAATGAAAAGGTGCTGGGATGGAAAATCAACTGATTCGTATAAGTATATGAATTTATATATAAATTTTTTCAATCTCCCTTTCATTATCATTGGCCAGTATGCAAAGCATGCACTACATACATTTTGGAAAAATAATCAAATTCGCACTTCAGAACTGTAAACCAAGTTTTCATGCTGGATTTAAAAATCAACTGATTACGTACAAACAACCAAGGCCATTTACGACGGTGAGGAAAGGTGTTAATGAAAACGGAAATTTGCAGGTATTTCTATCGCGATGTCCAACCGCAAAATGAAAAATTAAATTCATTTAAATCTTAAATTATTTTAGTCCAGGTACTGAAAAAGGTTTGAACCCGTCCTTTGTCTTCAACTCTCCTCGACCAGCCATCTCTTCCATGCGGTCCTCTTTCAAGACAAATCCTCAAGAATCACCTATCAACCTGGAACTCAAACCCTTACCTTTTCTACTCTTTTTTGTTTTTATATTCGTCGGGAAGTGATCTTACCTGTCAGTCGGCATAACCACTTTGACGAGTGCCTGGGGTAAAATCTGTGACAAAAGCAGCAGAAGGCATTACACGGCGGAACTCGTGAAGAGCCGTGAAAGTACATTCACACAATAATGAACCATTCACACGTGATACTCAACCTATTCATTTAATATGACATGCAGAGAAACCAATCCCAATGGATCCCTTGGTCTCCAAAGCTAGGAGGATGTGATACGAATAATACCAATACTGAATATCTCCGCTATTGCAGCGTGGCAGTACCATAGATACAGAATACATTTTTAACACATTCAGTGCAGCCGTCTTAGATTTGGGGCCGAGGCCTGTATAAAGCTGAAAACAGACTACGCTGACGTGACGTGGGATGACGCATGATCAGGCAGTGACAGACCACGTCAGAGATGGGCCCACAGGTTCACACTTTGCTGACGTGACGTGAGGGTGGGGGACGTGATGCTGGGATATCGTGCTCAAATGAGCTTGGAAGGTGTGTTCAGTTGATGTGTAATCTTCGACAATGCAAGAACTTCTCGACTTGCTTGACGAGGAAGAGGAAGAAATTGCTGGGATGGCAATCGCCTGTGCTGCAGCAGCAGCATCAAGGATATGGGTGCATCCCATCAACAGCACGCGGGGCCTGTACGGCGAATTTTCAACATTGATGCCCAAATTGGTGGAGGACGAAGAACGTTTCGTGATGTATCTCCGCATGACGAAAAATGAGTTCTATCATTTGTTGAAATTAGTTGGTCAGAAAATTGAGAAACGCTCGACTCAACTACGAGAGAGCATACCAGTGGAGATCAGACTGGCAGTTTGCTTGATGTGAGTACAAACTGATAACTTAATTATCTAGACGAACTGACGCCGGCTGATGTCTTCACACGACTGACGAAAATCCAAATCTTTTGACTTTGACCTGACGCGTAGATGGCGTTTTAAGGCGTAGGATACGCTAGACGGCATCATCCCACGCATTACCACGTCACGTCAGAGCAATCTGTTGGTGATCGTCCGAATCCTTTGTTTACATCTTGTCTTCACACGTGGTCCCCCGTCATACTACGCCATCCCGCGTCATCCCACGTCACGTCAGCGTAGTCTGTTTTCAGCCTAAGGGTCACGCACTGATCCTATCAACTCTGTTGTCTTCTGCAGAGGGGCTGGGAGGTCTCTGAAGTGTAAACATAAGCTCCGTTTCAAAGTTCACTGTATAAATACAGGGTGCGGCAGTGAGGACGGACGGTTTTAAAAAAATCATAAAATAGTTAATTTTCACTCAAAAACAAATTTATTGATGCAATCAGGTTCGCAAGGAAATAGCATTTGAGACAGTCAAGTGTGAAAAATCACATCAGGCATGTGGTGACCGAAATTGTTTATGCAGTTCTGGAGGTGTTCTTGGGCGTTATCTCTCAACTTGGGCGACTTCCACGCGAATTGCGTCCTTCGATTCGTCCAGAGTTCGGGGCTTGTTCTCGTATACTCTAAGCCTTGAGGTGTCCCCATGAGAAAAAATCGCATATGGATAAATCTGGAGACCGAGGAGGCCAATGAACATCGCTAAACCTGGAAATAAGGCAACCAGGGAAGAGAGGGCGAATATCGTCCATTGATGCTCTGGCTGTGTGGGCGGTCGCCCCATCCTGCTGGAACCACACACGTCGGGTTGGAACACGTCGCCGTCATAATTCAGGGAAAAAGAAGTTGGTGATCATTACGACGTAGGGTTATATTGGAGAGAGTCTACACGAACTTCCAACACATGCCTGATGTGATTTTTCACACTTGACTTTCTCAAATGCTATTTCCTTGCGAACCTGATTGCATCAATAAATTTGTTTTTGAGTGAAAATTAACTATTTTATGATTTTTTTAAAACCGTCCGTCCTCACTGCCGTCCGTCACCCTGTAGCAGGAGATAATGGGGATCACAGTTCACCCTCAGGTTTTTTCAATTGTCTTCCCCCTTGGGCCTCTTGTTGTGTTCGCTTCTAGTTGTTTCAAATTCATCACATTTCAGTTTTTTTTTTTTTTTCTTTAATTATCTTTTTTCCCAACCTAAAAACTAAAAATAACTGCAGGTGAAACGTTAGCTTGAGGTGTCTAGAAGAATAGGGTATTCTAGTATCCAAACCTGCATAACATGAATTTTCCAGCCATGCAGCCATCCCAGATCCGGGACAGTAACTAATTGCCCTCTAATTACGTAACTATGGAATTTTGGCTACTGACAATGCATTTTCCCACATCTACAACGCCAGGTGATGTGATCAAACGCAAGAACTCAAATCAGGTTGTCTGGAAGTTTTCCGATGATCCGCACTGAATGTGTTAAAATTTCAAGCGTTTTTGGATATTCTTTTCCTACTTTTTTCAGGTAGTTAAAGGATCTCTTCTTATATACCAACAAGGCATTCACTAGAAGAAATAAACAGAAATTGTAAAACCATGTGTTCAATCTGTCCCCAAAACAAAATATAGCCTTAAAATATTGCACATAACAGTGAAACTCAACCTACACAGAGTGCGTGGCAATTCAAAACATCCTATCCAGATTGAAAATCGAGGATGACCAATATGATGGAAATGATGGAATTTCTTACTAGTTTACAAACCAGATAAGATGTTTTGATTCAATCCAATAACACAAAAAAATAAGACAAATGGGTGATTTAAATCAGGATTTAAAACAATCCATAAAATAAATGGAATTGATCTATCAAAAACTGCTCTTCGTTAATTTGTTGTCGATAAATTATTGGTAATTCAGTCGAATCCCAGAGCAAATTTTGCCCAACTCAAAATCGTAATCCTATTTAAAGAATTCAAATAAGAACCATAATTGGGAATTATTAGTGAGCAACTGCCATGTGTGCCCAATTGGGCACTTATGAACTGACGTATAACCATGCTAACATTGATTCATTGAAAACGAACAGAAAAGAAACTCAATTTTTCTGTTCTAGAAAGACTTCAAGCCGAACATGAGTATGTTGAGACACAGAGAGAGTAACATTCACCCAGTAAAATAGTATGTACTTCACTAGAAGTGTAAACAAGTTTATGTTTCATAAGCAATTCGGGAAAGGGGACGACAGAAAACTGTGGTAGAGAAACAGCGCGTCGCAGCAACTTTCCAGAGACCGCAGTGACAGCAATAGACGTAACTTACCTCCAGAGTTCAAGCGGTTATACAATAAGTAACAAGATACCCTAACATTTAACGAAAATGAGCAAACAAAATGGAACTACAGAAAGAGAGAAGAAAATAAGATGATCCTCCCTATGAATTACCTTCTCCACTTTGGGCATGTCATCAGGATTGACGGGATAGGGTTCGTTCTGTTTCATTCTTGGGACCTAAAACAAATCAAATTTGCAAATTGGTAACATGGTGTAATAAAGGCCCAATCACACAGGACGCGTTATAACGCGACGTTAGGCGTTCCAGTAACGTCGCGTTACCGCGATACGGTAGTATGACGCAACAGACTGCTCTGTTAACTTTTATTTTTTCATTTTTTGGAAAATTAATGTTTGTTTATTTGACTATAAAAACTTACCTGTTGTTCATGAAGTTCAGTTTGTTCGTGCAAAAGGTACATATTCTTTCTGTGTATGTAATAAACTTCTTGAAATTATTTTGTCATGTAAACATTGCATCACCCCCGTCACACACACGGCGGTACCCCTCAGCGATACTTTCAGTAACGCGACGTCAGCCAAGCGGGTTGTACAAAATTACAAAATATCGCGCGCTGAGGGCGTTCTCCTCGGTCCTTCTGGTTATCTTCTGGATATTCACCGCTAGTAGTTCATGTAGGTCCTCGAAATTTCGTCTCGACATGCGGAAATAGTTCACAAAACGATCTTCATGTGAGAACAACTCCCGACATAGACGGTGGTATTCCCCAAGCTCTTCCCTCCTTTGATTGATTGGGTGCACCCAATACCGTCTATTCCTGCGATCTACTAGCGCTAGAAGAAGTAGAGCTTCTTCCTCATCAGAGTCATTGTCAGAAATCATTATAGATTAGATAAATTATAGACGCTGGGAACCGCGAACCCCTTGAGTAGCACAGACAAGACTGCGTCTCGCGCCCTGATAACGCCCAATAATAACGCGGTGTCTGTGACGTTGCTATATCGCCGAACGTCGGGGGGAACGCGCGTTCCTATAACGTCGCGTTATAACGCGTCCTGTGTGATCGGGCCTTAATACTACAGGATTAGTTCCACAAGAAGAAAAGAAATGAACAAAAAGTAAAGAAATAGCTAGTGAGAGTAAGGTCTGAACTAATTCAGTAGTTCCTAAGAACATCTGCGGATTTACTCACCTTGTTGCGGTCCCTCGGATGGGGTTGAGCATTAAACGGAAGACCAGAAGGCGGTGGGGGTTGGGTGAGTGCTTGGAGAGAAGGTGGCACATAAATCGGAAAGTGTGGAATGGGCACACCTTTACCCCACCCTAGCTTCATCTCGTAGCTAAGGATTTCTTTACCTGTAAAAGAGATTATTCATTCATTTATAAGTGCTGACGAAATAAAGAATAATCTAGGTGGTGAGGGGGGGGGGGGGATATTTCGCTCATTTCTCAGACAAACGAAACAGAACAGATATACAGCGTTATTCAAATTATTTAGAAGTATTGATTCACTAAACTAACAAAATCGATTGAGGGATATCAAGATGGATGTCGATTACTCATTCGTTACTGGGTCCAGCTTCTTCCTCGGTTCTGTTATATTTTTTCGGAAGACATAATTTGTTTTAGAAAATCATTATCTCTTCTGATCCTTTCGTAGAATCGGGTACAGTTTAAATCACTATTGGCTTTGATTGTTAACAAATCTCTGACAACTTTCACAGACAGTCAGCCCCTTTCAGCCGTCCACATTGACCCCATCATGGAAAATAAACTGACGGGTGAAGCGCGCCATCTTCAGAGCCGCCGGCGAACGAAAGGTTAGACCGATAGACGTTCCGAACGTTTCTGAGTAGCGAGCGCGGAGCGCTTGTTTATGGAGGTATTCGGGCAGCCTAACATTTTTTTCACGCCATCGTATCATGAAACCCGGACATCAGGGCAACTCCGGACAGAAGTCCGGACAAGGCCTTGAAATCCGGACAATCCGGGCGAAATCTGGTAAGCCTAGTTAAAGCCATCTTGTTCCAAGTATACCCTGTTGAATGCTTATTATGCCTGTTCCAGTCAAGGCAAAAAATGGTCTAGTTTACTATGCTATCCCAAGAAATCTTGAGGTAATATTCAAGTTACAAAAGACCTATTATCCTTGGTAAACCACCATAATCGTGGTGTCGTGGAATTTTCGCCAGGGAAGGCCTCCTCACTATACACTCCATTACACTTACATCCTTGTTGTCCTCCTATTGTATGAGTTTACAAGATTAGAGCATATATAGCTTTTCCAAGTCGAATTCGGAATTTTCCAGACCAAATTCAGAGTTTTCCAAACCCAATTCAGAATTTTCTAAACTAATTTCAGAATTTTCTAAACCAATTTCAGAATTTTCCATTTAAATTGGGATCAATACTCATGTGTGACGATTAATAAAGTTCTGAACCAACAACGGGATTACATCAGAGCAGAAACAGTGGGGAAGAAAAAGTGGGATGAAGAGAAGGAAGTGAGTGGGTGGCACACAAAGTTCATTCATAAATTTAAAAACGCTGCAAATTATTACATAATGGTTTATTATTTCTGAATCAGATAGCCAGCTATAGTAACCAGCATGCTCTGGGGCTTTCGCCAGTCTCTTTTCTAGTATCCACCTCTGTTCTCGCGTTACAGGATGCGCTCCCTATGGGGAGCAAATGGATGATCGTACAGCCACCCGAGTGGTCTCATTCAATCCACGGAGCTAATTTCTATAGGAATGAAACTAAAACCGTAGGTACCCTGGATTTCAAAAGCATCTGGAACCTATCCCAGTCGATTCTGCGTCTGAAATTACTTGGGTGACGACACCCCACTTACCTATGGCAGAAATATAAGTAAACAGCTATTCATCCAGAGGGTTCAGACTCCAACCTGCCCATGTAATGCAATTTTAATTTAAAAACGATTTGCTTCAAACTATCTGAGAAGATTTTGGGAAGAAGAAGAACGAAGGATTTTAGATGAGCTGGATCAATTATTTTTGTAACATACTAAAGTATGATATAATATACTAAATATACTAGTGTGTTCAAGGTAGGTTAAATGTTATATGGGGTAAAAGTAATAAAATATAATATAAAATATATATTATATCCGTTCCGATACGCCCCGGACGCCTTTCTGCTACTCCACTATGCCCCTAATGCCGTACCCCCCTCAGGTTGGTGCGGCGTATTATATGGGTATAACACGTAAAAGTAATAAATATCCATTCTCCTACACCCCTCTGCTACGAACCTGGTCACCCCAGCCGCCACAAGGTGCCGTGGCGCCTCCTCTCACTCCACCCCCCGCTCACCACCCACCGTCACCCCCTGCCAAGCGTGCCAGGCGTGCGCGCGTAGAAAACTCAAAGCCTTGAAAAAAACACTTTTTCGCCCGTTTTTGGCCCATAGCATCTATGCGAGTCAAGCGATCGGGATGGTTAAACGTTAGGACCAACTAGACCCCAAATGGAGTCTATGTGCGAAAGAACGGGTTTTTAAGTAAATTCTTAGGCTCATATGGCCCGGACTTCGGAGGGCGGACGGACATTTCAAATTTGGATTCTACGCACCTTGAAACGTAAAGTGACAAAGTTTGAGGGGGGGTTATACATTTTTTTTGCTATACGATCCCATAGGCTTATTATTGGAAATAATAAACCAAAAATATAATAAACTTCCACAAAAGTCAAAAACACT
The DNA here is from genome assembly GCA_030762985.1 of Adelphocoris suturalis. Classification (NCBI taxonomy): domain Eukaryota; kingdom Metazoa; phylum Arthropoda; class Insecta; order Hemiptera; family Miridae; genus Adelphocoris; species Adelphocoris suturalis. The sequence goes on from CM061046.1 coordinate 12,651,147, forward strand.
TACGCAGTATGCGTAAGCAGAACCAACCCTTCATAGAGAAAGGTAAAATGTAAGTAGTTGAAAAGTATATTTTACAGTTTTATCATTTAAAAATGATCAACAGGACGTTTCCAACGCGTTACTAGGGAAGAGAAACTCCCTTAGTTCTCATAACGGGAAAATCGTTCACCACTTTTTGGAATGCTCTCATTTAAACAACATCTCTCGATCCCTAAGCCTCTGTAGCGTCAAGGAAAGCTTATCCAAAGTTATAAACTAATATTGCTAAGCAACCACAATGAACTAATAATGAGTAATATTAATCATTATTAAATGAGCAACTGTGTTCACTTTATCCGTTGATGTATGTATGCATGTCCTCTCAAAATTGTTTTAAATGCCACCTCCCGGCCTCCCGAAGTAACCACAATGAACTAATAGTGTGTAAAATTGATCATTATCAAATGATCTGACAGTAGAACCGTTGATCTACCGACTGTTTTATTCTATTATTGATTCTATTTTTATTTTATTTATTTTACTATTATATCAGAAAAGAGGAAGCATTATGAATTATAAAATCAATTACTGAATAATAGGAATAAGGGAAAGTTCACAATTGGCATACGCAAAAGTCAAGTTTCACTGAACAAATTGTTGATTATTTTTTGCTAGATGAACCGTGGTTAATAGTTAGAAATTTGTCTTAATTACTGGAAAATTTGTTTACAAAAGGCTTTCCTATTTACGTGCCACTGGTTCGGGGAGCGTGTTGTAAAAAACGCCACGCGAATCGGTCAGTTGGAGCCGAGGGTGGAGCCCGTCATTTCATTCGTTCCTGCATGTCCTAGAGAGGCAACCTATCTAATTTCGACGTCCTACGGTGAATAGGAAATTCGAGCAAGATTTTCTGAAATTAAAACGGGAAATTCTGAAATTGGTTTGAAAAATTCTGAATTTTGTTTGGAAAATTCTGAAATTAGTTTGGAAAACTCTGAATTTGGTATGGAACATTCTGAATTCGGTTTGGAAACTTCTGAAATTGATTTGGAAAATTCTGCATTTGGACTCGAAAATTTCGAAAATTTCGAATTTGACTTGGAAAAAGTAGATATGTGACACTCGATGAGGATTCTCGATTCTTTGTGTTCCTGGTCAAAATATGGAGTTCTTCAAGCGAAGCTTGGGATACAGAACAGAAGTTGTAATCTACAATCATTTTGTCACCCATCTCCAGAATACTGTAAGCCCGAATGACTATCGTGTTTAAAATGAAATTGAAAGAATTTCTTGTATCCAAGGAACTTTATGATATTGATGACTACTTTCGAATGTGATCCCTGTCTATCTGTTGATTTTTTATAATGTTGTTATTTTCTGCAATAGCTTTTGACTCTATTACAACTTTTAAATGTATATATTGAATTAAACAACTCGCTTTGAATCAATCCTTTCACAATAGGGAATATTTATGTTTATTTTTCATTTGCTCAATAGAAAGATGCGAGCGAGAGCTTTGAAAAAGGATATGATGGGTATCTGATCAGTAAAACGGCTCTTGAAATTCATTTGCACAATGACAATTACGGATGCGCAGGCAGGAGCTACTTATGTTACAATAATCTTTAAAAAATCCCGGAGATTTGGACTGTAGTGTGGGAGAGCTCCATCTTGCTAAAACCTTAGTTTGGTCTCATCAACTCACCAAAACAGTTACGAACAATTCCGCGGATTTTGGTGATAATGAAGTGTCGTAACATGTCACGGTTTCAATCGATGAAGTGTGGTCCCAGCATATGGTTTCCAAATATTCCTCCGAAAACCTAAACTTTTTAAGGGTAATTGGGAGGAAGCCGCTCAACCAACGTGAGGGTATGTGGTGCCCCACTACAACAATTTTGGCGATTAACTTGTCCAATCAAGAAAAATTGCATTCATCGCTGAAGCTGATATTAAATAGCTCAAAATTGCCGGAAGTTAATAGCTGCGTACACTGGCAAAATTGGACGCGGCGATCTGGGTCATCCTCGTTTATTTGTATATATTCACTGTATTGTATTACTTGGTATCACTTGTATTATTTCATGGTGGAAGACCATTTTGTAGGGAAAAAGTCCAGTCATGCAGCATGACCCCATGAGCGAATTTTTGAAGAAATCTTCGACATGAGATTGGGTCTGCGTGCTAGTACGTACATAAATAGAACTTCTTCGTAATTTCATGGCTGATATTTTCTAAGCCACAGTCAGTATTAAAGCTACATCAAGTCCTAAAACAGTTGAGCGTAAAACATTAAAGAGAGCGACCGAGAGAATCGGAGGACGGAATATTTCACAGAGTAAACTCATCAGTAGTGATTACATTTTTTTTTTTTTAACAAGCACCTACTGCCTACGTTTTAAACAGCATGGTTCTAGGATTGGTTATACAGGGATACTTCCATAAGAGTAGTTCAATCTGAATTTGGACAATGTTTCATGCAAATATTACCGATTTTTACAACTAGCGAACGGCATTATTTCGATTTTTGACTGATTTTTCAACTTTGAAGTTTTTGAAAACTTGATACATATTCTTATAGGAAATTTTACGCTGATTCCGAATATACCACATGTTAGTATGCTGAAAAAATTATTTCCCACAACAAATCGCAAAAAACAGGCTATTTTGAAATTTTTTACTACATTTTTGAAAAGTTCAACCCGAAGATGTGATCCGATCATGCTGGCCAACGAACTTGACCTTTCGTTTTGTATCCTTAACATTTTAAAATTTGTTTGAAGTTTCTAGCACAATTCTAAGGACAGTTATCGTCTGGAATGACACATACATATATACATACATACATACATTAAAAAATGCGTTAAACATCAGAATATGATTCAGAATAGCCTGAAACGGATTTCTGCGTAAAATTTTTTCAAAAAATCACATTCTATAAATTTTGAGGCGAGAGCAATAGCTTAATTTTCTTCAAAAACTCGCTAATTGATACGGGATGCTCAAATTTTCATCTCCCAACTATCCTCCAAATTTGAGCGAGAACGGACTAGAACATGAGAAAATTGATAGCTGGATGGAATTTACTTTAGCGCATGAGCAGAGTGAAGTATTGATTTTGGAGCAATGATACCGATAGGGATCGTCTACACCCTAGCCCGCACATTCCCTAAAAATTTCATCCAGAACGGATGAAAACTGTGGAAATGAAGCTTGTGACACATGACAGACACATACGTAGACAGAAACGGAACCAAAGTTGTTCGTAAAACGTAAAATACGAGTAAAAATTTTGATTTTGGAGTAAAAAAAAATTGTCTGCTCCCATAAGTGAAAACTAAGCTTACGCTACTTAGATGTAGACTCTGAAGCAATATGATCGCATAAAGGGACCCCCCCCCACAAGTTCTTCTCTTGTTCTGTACTGACTAGATTTGCGTTTGCCGAAAAAATTAAAAAACGCTTATCTGACTCATGAGCGCTGATCTCCTTCCATATTACTTGGCACATTGAAGTAAAGTATAAAGGCGGGTTTAGACACGGCGCGCACCAACCTCGCATCCGACTCGACTTCAACTCGCCCGGCAATAAACTCATCCTCGCCTCACTGTATAGACGACAGGCATCCACTCGCGCACCGAAACTCGCTCAGTCTCAGTCGGGAGGGAGTTCATCATGGCCACACCTCAAGTTACCCCGTCGTTTGCTTTCCTAGCAATGTGTTATTTAAAAAGATGAAATGAGAATGGAAGAAATAGAAAGGTGGTGGGCTAAAGAATTGTTTTGCCAGCGATTGCAGTATGATACCTAACAGATCGATGGCCGATATGGTGATTGAACACACTGAAGAAACCATAAGAAATTTTCATGCGTATGAGCTCAGAAGATTTTGAATACCTGCTAACTATGGTTTCACCGAAAATTAATAAAATGAACACAAATATGAGAGAAGCGATCACAGCCAAAGAAAGATTAGCTGTCACACTACAATAATTTCTTGCTGCCTTTTGTTTTTATTATGGTACATAGTGTCTTTGGGGTTCAACTAGAAACTAAGCTCCTTGTAGAGCTCAATTTGCTCGAGGCACCTCGCTGTGTCCATTTTCCTGTCTACACGGCGTGAGGTTAGGGACCGAGTGTCCTTTGATGCGCGACCAAAAACCGACTGACGACGGCTCACCCCGAGTTGGCCTCACTGTGAGTGGCCTCGAAGGGAGGGAGGTGTTTACATTGTGCGAGGGACCAGAAGTGAGGCTGGTGCGTGAGTGGGTGCGCGCCGTCTAAACCCGCCTTAATAATCAATAAATAAGTCAACTAGAAATCAATAGTAATATAAACTCATCGCTAACATACCATTAAGAGCCTTCATAGCTCGGTCTCCATCTTTTCTGCTCATGAAAGCAACGAACCCACAGTTCCTCCCTCGAGATTTCTCTTCATCAGACCGGGGCCACATAATTTTAATGCTCGCTAACGGCCCGTACTTTCCAAATACTTCCATCAGCTGTTGTTCCGTGATCTAAAACCAGAATTAAATTTCAACACTTCGAATCAAAGATGGTTAACCTGAATCTAACTAACTTTGGTTACTCAACTTGTGATCTTTCAAAGGTTTACAATGTAATTAAAAACCAGTGTTGCCAGACCCCGTCCAACTAGTGGTCTTTTTTAAAATTTAAACAAGTTAACTTTATTGTCAATGTTGACATTACAGTTTTGACGAATTATATGAATATAGTAGACAAAGCCTATTTAATATGATATTTGTTTTAGGTGCAGTCTATTGGCCTATACCAGATTCTTATTTGATAAATTGATTACAATAAATAATTAATAAAATGAGATGATAACAATTGAAGAAAATAAATATTTAAGTAAGTGATTTAACGATAAGCCCTTCACTATAAAATGGTGGGGTCCTTCCTTCAGGTGGTGGTGGGGAATTCAGGGGTATGTTTGCTACCAATGTGTTTTCGTGATCTGTCATATTGTCATTCAGTCTCTTATAAGAAGTATGGATCACTTGCTGAACAGTTGGTATATCCAGGTCTTGTGGAGAGTATAAGGAATTTAGCCCCCCCCCCCCCCCCAGAGGTGCAATGGGGGGCCTAAAACCTCATAAAAAGGTAGAGGAGAGTAAAGAGCATCCCGTCAGAGAGATACCACCCGTACTAATAGCTTTTAATGAGCCATGTTCGGAGTAGATTGGTTTCCAGTCACCTGGAAACACCCATCCAACGCCAAACCCAGCTGCTAGAAAACACGAGAACAGGCCGCGACGCCCGTTGTTTCATCAACAGGACGCCGACAGCGCTATCTCTGAAGCCCTGACGGGACCTCGATGGAGGTAACTCTGTTACACTCCTCCCCTTAAAGACATACTTGATTGAAGATCAAGTATGTTAACTAGGTGGAATAGTTAATAGCTGAGAACTGATGCTCATTCATTCATAAATAGCTGCATTGGCGATTGAGGATGGGAAAAAGAGAAATTAAAACGGGATGGATTGTCAATGAATCTTCATAAGAAGTATTCATTGAACAATCGGGACAAAACGGAGGCTCAACTATGGAGACCTCCTTAGGAAAATAAAATTGATATAAATTAATTTGCCAAAAATTGGGGACTTAAATTAATATGCCCAACTTTGGGGACTTAAATTGTGCTCTCACCTGGTAATTGACATAATAGCAATACTCAGGTGGCTAAAAATTGAAAATATAAATGGGGAATAAAAGAGAAATTATAAGTCAAAGACCAATGAAATTATTTATATACCAAAGGGTGATAATGGGAATTCCTTCTGGAACCCCGGGCCATGTTTCTTCTGAAACATTAACGCCCCAAAAAATAGTGGATTGGACTACTAGGCATTAGCCGTGCATAATCCAAACCACACTCTGCTACCATATAAGGAATTTAGGTCCCCCCCCCCCCCAGAGGTGCAATGGGGGCCTAAATCCTCATAAAAAGGTAGAGGAGAGTAAAGAGCATCCCGTCAGAGAGATACCCGTAGCTTTTAATGAGCCATGTTCGGAGTAGATTGGTTTCCAGTCACCTGGAAAGCCCATCCAACGCCAAACCCAGCTGCTAGAAAACACGAGAACAGGCCGCGACGCCCGTTGTTTCATCAACAGGACGTCGACAGCGCTATCTCTGAAGCCCTGACGGGACCTCAATGGAGGTAACTCTGTTACAAGAGTAGCGTTGCAAACATCCCCAGTTATGATTCGGAGTACTCTATTTTGAGTTGTCTGGATTTTTTTGATATGGCAAGCAGCGGCGGATCCCCAGAATCCAGCTGAGAATTCCCAGACAGGTCGAATCAGCCAAAGAATCAAAGAACTGAAGCCACTCCTAAGCGACATATCTCCCCTGAGCTTGCACACAAAATAACACCTCAACAAGTGGTATTGCAGATCAAAATGGGGTATAAAAGCGGACCTGAGGATCCCAAAAGAGGTACATTTAGGGGTACATGTTTTTTCTAACTACACAATGCTCACGTGTATACATTTGTAGTTGAAGATGAATAAGTGGTTTTAGTTTATGCTTGATGTATGGAAGAATCGAAGAAAGTTAATTATACGAAGTTTCTGAGATCACCGATTCAGGTTTAGATAATATATGTACCTACTTATTTTTTTATAGTGTTCAATAACAAAGTCAAAACTTGCCAAGGTCTACATGAAACCAATGATTATCTACATTAAAATATTAGCAAAAACAGTTGCAGTTATGTACATCGTTTTCTGAATTATTTTACTACCAACACGTTTGGAAGTTATAGATTGAGAGCTAATTATGTTTTGCCAGAATTTACTAGTGAATTGGCAAAATTGGAAATAGTTATCACTCTTCAAGAATTTCACAAGAAGGACTTGCCTCTTTATGAAGATTACTTTTTCAATCATATGGAAAGTGTTCCAGATGTGAAAGGAGATCACAGGCATTAGACAATAATTATATTGCAAATTGAATTGCTGTTTCATTTATCTTTTTCCATGGCTTATTCTTGATATCGTCCACTAATGAAACCTCGATAAAAAATCCCAAAGACACAAATACAGGTATGGATAGAGCATGGAGCCCTAACTCATGATATATTTCACCTTTCTCAAGTCCCAACCTCATTTTATCCAAGCATGTAGTTCAACGAGTGACAATTATGGAAAAAGAGTGTGTGGTCGTGGAACGAGGGACTAAAAAGGACTTAACACGTTCCGAGCGGAATGGATCGATCGATCCAGGCGCCCTCGTTCGATTCACCCGGAGTGGATCGATAGATCCAGCTACAGAGAGCACAAAGGCTCCCACGTTCTGCCTTCTGACGAGATAACCACGCATTCTGTTGGCTGTGGAGTTTAACACACTTATTGTAGATGATCAGGCCTCCGAAAGAATGCGTTCCGTTTTGTTCCCCATTGATATCAAGGCGCCCGTTCAGTTACATTTTCGCGCCTTTTTCATTTATTAGCGATGTTTTTGAGTGCAAAGTTCAATTTTATTGTGTTTTTTTTTATTTATTTACTAGGCAGATGAGATGTAGGCAGTGCCAAATAGAGACTACTATTGTAAAAAAACATGCTGGTACTGTCCTGCATGTCCCGAGCAACCAGGTCTGTGCCACGAACTATGTTTTGAAAAGTGGCACTAGAATGTATTTGTAGACAAAGATAATGAGATTACCTTATTAGATGTGAATACCTATTCCATCATCCGACAAATCTATCTCTTAGTTAAGTAGTACTATATTGTCAATTTTTTATTCAAATTTATAAACATGAACCTGTATGTTTCATACCTACCTAATTATACAATATGTTTTATATCAAAATGAGTTTTATCGTTTCTTGAAATATATATTTATAAAAAATCACTCATAGGGACCGTTTTCAGTTTCATGTTAAAATTATAATTTCCTAATATTATAATAATAATAAAAATAATGAATTCCTGTATAGATTCATCTGCCTACAAACATTACGGTTCTGTTTAGAAATATATAATAATCCTAGGTTTGTTATATGGGGACATCATTCGGACGACTAGGAGGGACAAAAAATGAAACATTAGAGATAAAAAATGGGAAAACGTGTATTGTTCTTACCGGGATTTGAAACCGAAGCCTCAAAAGAACACGCAAGCATAGCGGGTTGCATAATCAGCGGTACGTTACTGCCGATCCAACTTCTAAAACTCCGCGATATTCATCAAATTTCGGTTCCGCATCGTTGTTTTCGTCAATTGCTAATCATAATAAGCAGGTATCAACAATCATCTCGAAAAAACATGTCCCGTCACAAGGAGTTTCCACCAAAATTGGGGCCGCTCGGAACGTGTTCAAACCAAAAAGGGGTATTTTTCAGTGTCCCCCCAAGGTCTTGGGGGTATCAGTGAGTAAAACGGGGACATGTACCCCCAAAAAAGCACGTCTGGCAACACTGTTAAAAATAGGCTAAAACTTACCTTCGGACTTATGTTCCCTAAATAAATATTGGTTGTATTGGGATCGCCACAATCATAAGAACCCTTATCGTCAGCCATTAGTCCTGCAACAAATGCATTGGGCACTGAATACAACGATAAAAAGAAGTTGCCATCATGTAGGACTATATAAATATGTATAAAAAGAACAAATACATACAAATTTCATATCCTCTTTTTTAAGCCAGCAACAAAAGAAAATATCAAAACTCTACCTGATTTAGACAAATCAGATTCTAATGATGGCATCACTTTCGGGACCATTCCCTTGTACTTCTGTCTTTCTTCTCTTTCTTGTTGAATCCTGAACCACCAACAGTAAAAACAAAAGTTCTCAAGCATTAGATCCTCTTTTACAAAAAAAAAAAAAAAAAACGATTTGGGCTTAAAAGAGAATGCAGAAACTACAAACAATGATGAGCCTTCTAAACAACAGATGGTATGAAATGATGTGGACAACAGGTTTGTACAGAGTCTGAACCAGCTCTGACAGTGGAATCATTTCTTGAATGGAGATGAGGGAGGAGTAGAATGATGAACCATTTACAAAATGATATCGTACTATAAGAATGTTTGTTGTTTGACTCAATACCGATTTGAAAGGTTTGAATTGATAATAGAATTGAAGTTAAGGAGCCTGTGGAGAAACTGTGACTATTATTATCTGGTTCCTATTAACGCCTTCCGCTAGCAACTAATGACGCGTCTAACCCTAATAATTCGTGTATTATTGTCATTTGAACGTCTTTACACCAAGTTTAGTCAAGCAGCTTATAATGGGATAGCTTATAATTATAAGCTCTTTGAGTTTAGTGAATTAAAGGTAGTAATTAAATTAATTATATTTACAAAGGTCTACACCAGGGGTGCTCAAACTTGAACTGCTGGCGATCTACCTCAATATTTTTAGACTACTTACGATCGACTCTGAGAGGCTGCAAGTATGTGTGATGCAGGGTTGTAGTACATACACGATACACCCTACCTACCAAGGTAGGGTGTACCGTAGCATATATAGATATTAGCTTTCCGCACAATTTACATTATTTTAGTCAAGGTTTGGGTTAGGTTTACTTAAGTTCTTCTCTACAATATCAATGAAAAAACTCCTAGTTATTCAAAATTGCGAGTTTATTCGTTGTTACAAAACAAAAGAGTTACATATGGTGTTAAACTCAACTAAGGAGTGACTTTGGATGTTGAAGCGTGGCACTGCATGTCCTCAGCATACTTTTCATAAGATGGTGCGTAACCACTGAGTGCCAATCGCAAGCATGATGACATATATGATCGTCAGTTAGTCGATTGCGATATTTTGACTTAATTATCTTCATTTCAGAAAATGCAGACTCGCACAAGTAAGTTGACCCAAACATTGCCGTCAGTTGAAGGGCGATTTGCCTTAGATTCGAATATTTATCTTCAGATATAAAACACCAGAAATTTGTATCAGATGCTGTAGCTTTGAGATGTATATCTGATATAATCTGCACCAACTCATTTTCAACAGAACATGAGTTCATATTAAACTGACTTGCTACTTCAGTAGCTAATTCCTCAATGTTTTTACATGAAAAAGGATAACTCATAAATGATGCTATATTTGCCAATTTACTGCAATCATAAAAACGCATTTCGAATTGTCCCAAAATATTTTATAATTCAGCCTCATACGTATCATAATTCAACTGAGGAATCCTTGCTTTCAAAGACGGAAAATGTTTCAGATACTTTCTTTTCAGTTGATCTATCATAATTTTTTTCTTCTCGAGATCTACTCAAAAAGCACTCGCGATCGACTGGTCGATCGCGATCGACCGTTTGAGCACCCCTGGTCTACACTATATACAACATTTCGCGAATGCTAAGAAATAGGCAGTCAAGATTTCCACTTTATTTTAAATAAAGCAAACAGAGCAAAATTCCCGGATAGATCTAAATTTCCTGTTTTTCAGATAGGGGGCCAAACTGCTGTAAATTCACTGAGTAGAGAAAAATAATGAGTGTGAGCTGAAAATAAGTGACAAAACTCACATTCGCAATTCTTCTTTGAAGAGTTCCAAATTACTCTTCTTTTTTTCTTTATCTTTACTCTTTTTGCCAGATCTGTCGGGCTTGACTCTATCCCCCAAGAGTTTCGCGTATTCTTGAGCTTTGTCTGCAGAACTCTTCTCTGAATGGAGCTCAACGCGTGATTGCGGTTTGTATAGTTTTCCACGGTCCCTCGTATCTTCCTCTGTAATAGAAGAGAAATACAGCATTTTTCTTAATCAATGTTTATTGATAAACGGTGACTCATATAAAAGGATTTCGGAACAGCTACTAACGTCTTTTGCCAGCATCATAAGTTCCAGCTTTAACCCAAACTTTGCTCGTCTTAGCTGGTGCCTCTTGAAAAGTTGCAACGAATTCCTCGAAAGCCTGAAACGTTTCGAAATATTTTTCAGAAAATGTGTGAAAACAGACATGTTTATTTTTGATGTGAGCTGCGAAGTAAAGCGATGGCTTTCCCTAGCAACATTTGCAAGGAAATGGCCAGCAAAAATGGAGATGGTAAAGCATTTGTACATGACAAGAACGGAGAGAAACCCTGATAGGATTGGCTGGAAAAACTAGAAGCAACTCGCTGGGATCGAAACAGCAAGAGATCGGATCATGGAGGATTAGAAAGAAGTACAAAAGAAATGAAGGGAAAAGGCTCAACCACATTAAAGTTTGGACGAAGACCTCTTACACAGTTTTTGATACAAATATTTTGTTGTTTGTTATAAATTACATGAATTAGTGATCATTGAAATTGGTTTAGACTTGCCTTTTCCTATTAACCGCAACACATTTCTGTGATTGGTCAATTTTTTAGGACGTTTTACAAATATGTGGAATGTCATTTTTTTTGTTGGACCATTTGACAGCCCATTACCATCAACACTGTTTCTGTTTTTTAGTTAACAAACAAGGTAACAACTCATTTGTTAACTAAAAACACACCATTACCGGCTAAAAGGAAAAGGAGCAAAATAAAAGTGTTTGCTTAAATCATAAAGGTAGGCTGTTCATCAAATACCACATTGTTTCGTTGTCAATTTAGTGTGCTCAAATAGCGCCGGCCAACAAACTCATCCTTCCACGGAAAGCTTTTTTTTTTTTTTTTTTAACCTCAATCCAAAAGGAGTGTTATCGTCATGAATGACACATATGTACATGTACAAATACATATTATACATACATGTAGGTACATATAAACACTGCATATTTTAAGTGATGGCCACATATTATTGAAGCATAACTTGTGTTGCATTGTTTGCATTTTCTTATTAAAAATTGAGTTTTTTCATAATATTGGTTTCTTTCAAAACCCAGAACGTAACTTGCACAACATAGCATATCTAATGTGAAAATTTACAAGCAACATCACATATCCAAGCTAATTTCTCGTAAAAACATTTTTCATAACTACCCAACCCAATACTACTAACAGAGCACCCTTAATAATAGTTAATATGAAGCCATCTGAAAAAAATAGGAAGGATTTCACTCGTAAATCAGTGTTTTTGCTCTCCTGCAAAATAGGGAAAATGAGATATGCTATGTTGCAACTTAAACGACGATATTATGTAATGAATTTATTTATATTATTTACGCAATATAATCAGGATTCAGGGTGTCTACTAGATCTGTAAAATGAAAATCGGGGACTTTTGGGGTTCTAAATTTTAAAAATTGGTGACCTTTTACAGGCTTTTATTTCTTCAGGAATAGCGTAGAGAAATACTTACCAGTAGACCTACTGTAATCATGAGTAACCTATATAAAATTAGATCTTCATAAATTTTTTATTGATTCTAGCCTACTTATAAAGTAGGTACAGAAGTCTAAGACTATTTACAGAATATTAATACAATGTACAAAATATTTAATATTATAGATTCAAAAATCTCAATTGAATCTTTCCTATGTTTTGTGAATCCCGGTACTGGCATTATATTATGATTATTTGGTTACCGAAGCCATAAAATCGGTGACTTCTATATTAAAATCCGTGACTTTCGGAAATATCCGTGCCCTACTATTAAATCCGTGACTTTTCCAGGAATCCGTGACCTGTAGACACCCTGCAATTGTGTAATCCTTGATCTATTTGTCATTTGTAGACTGAAATATTTAGTTGATTCAAAATTATAATTTAGGTTGAATGAATCCTTATGCAAAGCTATTAAAATTAAAAAAAAAAAACCCTCTAAGTGGGTACCCTTTACTAACTAGTTTCGCTGTAGACAACGAAAGTCCAGTCATGCAGCATGACCCCATGAGCGAATTTTTGTTGAAATCTTCGACATTTCAATCTGAATTTGGACAATGTTTCATGCAAATATTACCGATTTTTACAACTAGCGAACGGCATTATTTCGATTTTTGACTGATTTTTCAACTTTGAAAACTTTATACATATTCTTATAGGAAATTTTTCCGAATATACCACATGTTAGTATGCTGAACAAATTATTTCGCACAACAAATCGCAAAAAAACAGGCTATTTTGAAATTTTTGACTACTTTTTTGAAAATTTCAACCCGAAGATGTAATCCGATCATGCTGGCCAACGAATTGAACTTTCGTTTTGTGTCCTTAACATTTTAAAATTTGTTTGAAGTTTCTAGCACAATTCTACGGACAGTTATCGTCTGGAATGACACATACATACATACATACATACATAAAAAAATGCGTTAAACTTCAGAATAGGATTCAGAATAGCCTGAAACGGATTTCTGCATAAAATTTTTTCAAAAATTCACATTCTACTAATTCTGAGGCGAGAGCAATAGCTTAATTTTCTTCAAAAATTCGCTAAAACGTACACCTACTATAAAACTCGATAAATATGATAGATCCACAATTTAGCTTTAATACAATCATTCTACACACATACATGTGTGTACCTATGTTAAATGTAACATAAAGTTTGATGTAAAATGTTTCGGGTTTCTCGAGGGTTGGTCAATGAAAAGTCTATATTCTAGGCCCATGTTTCGAAATATTTATATTTCATGATCAGGGCTTGAAAAACTGTATTTGAACGATTATTTCATATCTTCGTCATAGAGCTTTAGTGGGTAGCTATCTACTTAAACAACATCTTTGTGTATACTAAGAAAACTGGGGGAAAAAAAACTTTAGGGTATACTGAGAAAGCATTACTTAAAAGAGACCAAAATTGAAGTTATAAGAGGTTATAGTTATAAGAACTTATACAAATATTTCGAAACGTCGGCCTAGAATATAGACTTTTCATTGACCAACCCTCGAGAAACCCGATACATTCTATTATATAAGTACATTCAGGGTGTGGGAGGCAAGAGTTGTCTCCAGAGTCCTCCCAATCAGTCTTATCTAATTGATAGTATTGGCAATGTGGTTGAGTTGTCCCCCTGCATTCAAGCAGCCCAATACTGAACCTATGGAAAGAACCCAAACTTACCCCATCGCCTACTTCCATCCATATCTAGATAGTATTGTTTATGGAGTGTTGCCGTGGTCCTTAGTGGGCTGGGTTGGTCGAGGGTAGAGAATTGACAGGGTTCTCTGATAATGTCATTTAATGCAGTCAATTATGTTTACAACAAGCCCCTTACCGTGGACCCAAATTATTAAATCGCCTTCCATCTCACTTGCTGCAGGCACCGTTCAACCTTAAAAAGCGTAATGAGCTCAGAATCTGGGTTACTCAGAACTTTTAGAACCTACACCCTCATCTATCCGCATCATGTTTTATTTGTTTATTTTATTTTATTTTTATTTATTTATTTATTTTTATTTATCATTTATTTTATTTTTTTGTTTTATTATTATTTTTTTTTTTTCTTTCCACCCTTTTGTTTTTATTTTTTGTATTTTAAAGTTTTTGTTATCTTTTGTTCCTCATGTAATTCAATAGACTATATGTATATGCTGTATAAATATTTACGCACCAGATAGACGATGACATGTATACATTAGAAATATCTTGTAGAAAATGCCCACGCACAGACATTGTCTTTGTGGGTTTTGTGGGACCTATTTTTGTGATGTAGCTTTGTAAAAATATTTATAATTATGGTTTTTTATTTTTATTTTTTATTATGTCACATTTGAAAAATGTATACATACATGTCACCTATCCCCCAAAATAAAAGCATTAAAAAAAAAAAAAAAAAAAAAATGAGGTTTGCTGCAAGCGCTTTCGCCAAATATATGGCCTATTCAGAGCGTATTATTTGATAGGTGAGCTGTTAATTGTTCAAGTATAAGTTGGGAGGTCTCCTTGAACATCTTGGTCATGACGAGTTGTGGTTGGTGACGTTACTAGGGTCAATTTTGTGCTTAAATTGAGAAAAATTCAATTTTTTATGTGGAAAGACACACATAGTCTGAAATGATAAACTTTAATTTAAAAACTTAAACTTTAATTAAAGTTTTTCATTTCAGACTGTGTGTCTTTCCACATAAAAAATTGCATTTTTCTCAATTTAAGCACAAAGTTGACCCTAGTAACATCTCACCAACCACAACTGGTTATGACCGAGATGTTCAAGGAGGCCTCCCAACTTATACTTAAAAATTTAACAGCTCACCTATCAAATAATACGCTCTGAAGAGGCCATATATTTGGCGAAAGCGCTCAGCAAACCTCATTAAATGACATTATCAGAGAAGCCTGTAAATTCTCTACCCTTAACCAACCCAACCTATATCTAGGCACAGAACATAGAATAGAAGTATATTCTACGTTCTGTGTATCAAGGCAGTACATTGATACAAGATCAACTCGTAGTGAACTAAGCTCGTGTTCATAAGGGATACGCCTACCCGAAGTCTCACGAGTGTTTTTGAGAAAACAAGTCCAGCTTTTCTAACTTTCTACATTAGGAATAGTCAATAAACATAAAACTGTATACGAGTACATTGTAGTTGTAGTAGTAAGTTGTTTATTGTATTAAATCAATGATTATTACAAAGAGTTCAGGTCCACTCACACATTATCATTAGAAAAATATATAATAGCTAAGAAATAAGTCAAATATCTTCTTCCTAATCTAGATAACAGCTTAATGAAGTACATATGCAAAATAAACGAGGTCATCCATATGAAATTAATATAAATAATAATAATCCGTTATGAATCCATAACATCCACGCTATACCTGTGGTACTCGTACAATATCCACAACAAGCCTATCCTGTTGTACACTATACAATGCTAATGCTGTACATATCAGACACCTATTCGGTGAGCGCAATTGATCGAAGTGCTAGTGCACTAGTAACAAAATGAAATAAATTTAACATTTTCTCCCTATCATCACCAAAATCGAGCAAATTAGCCAGACGATCCTCAACCACTGGGAGCCCACAGATGTATTTGCCTTCGGTACGGTTCGAAGATCGTGCAACGTAGACAAAAATGGCAGAGGGTGTCAGCTTCTTTCATATTGCATAAGCTCTCGCTTCTAAACTTATGAGAAGTACCTCTATAATAAACAGTTACGAAAAACTTTGAAGACAGACAACTGGCACAACACCCTCTCAATCTGGAGTCAAGTACTTCTGCCTACCTGAATAATCCGCTATCCTCCTATAGAACATATTAAATCTGGCACTGTAAACCAGATTGATGTCCTGGCACCAAAAATGGTTGTAGAGTTTTTCGATGATCGATTTCAAATTTCGAGGGTCCTCAGCTGTTAGGATATCGTGGGAGCCAAGGACAGCAAGCATGTTAAAAATGCAGGTATACCAGTTGCTATGATCAGTTGAACTGGTTGAAGAATTATGCATATTCTCCGATACTCTAAAACAAATCTTGGGCCACCTACTCTCATCCATCATAGAAATCCTGACCCAGTAATTAATTGCTCTTTCATAAACAAAGGCCTTAAGTGCAGGGAACCCAGTCTCAATTCGTAAAAAGTGATTCGGTGTACTAAGTGGGAGATAGAGGAGACCTTTCAGAAATTGGGATTGCACTGGCTCAAGCTCGTCGCACACCATACCCCCCAGACCTCAGCCGAGTACAAAAGCACTGACTCCACCAGCGATCGAAAAAGTGCTCGTTTGGTATCCCATGACGTGACCCTGCCTTTTGCGCAAATACCTCTCAAACAGCCAGCAGCCGATTTTGCTTTGGACAATACGAGTACATTGTACCTACATGACCTACATCAGTGGGGTACATAAGTAAAGCGGTTCGAAGGAAGATAGTATTTAGTATGCCTAAATCAATTTATCTTCCTAAGTAATTGTATAACTCATTATTAAGGCCTGCAGAGTTGAAATATACAAAATTGATTATTCCCAATTTTTGACGCACACCTTCCAACATCATAACATAGGAAACTCCCTAACCCCGTTTTATTTAGAAGTTTGGTGTAGGTTGGAAAACCACCTACTACTATTATCTGATAAGAACACAGATTTTAATTTATCATTAATAGCTTTGCAAAGAAAGGTAGTAAGTTTAGTAATTTAATCAAGACTAATATGAAAAATCGACCAAGGTAGGCAAATGCGCAGTAGGGAGGCGAGAACTCACTTGAGCGGCGGCCTTCTCCTGTTCCTTCTTTTTCATCTCCTCAATTTCCCTTTTAGACGGCTGCCTCTTCCCCATAGTTCCAATGGAAAAGGCCTTGAGCTTCTGCTCAGGAATATTCTGTAGGTGAAGAAAAACAAAGTGAATGAGCTTCCCAAGTCGTACATTACAATGAGAGGTGTAACTCAGGGGGTGGAAAAAAGAAAGATGAACTCGATCGCTTGTAGTGTAAATATCTAAGGCAGTAGAAAACTGGAGAAAGAATACCACTTGCGTATCACAAATACTCACTTTAAGAACTTTGTCCGTCATTACTGCTTAGTAATTACAGCATCACAATCGGCAAAATTACGCGAAATTGGTAAGAGTTGAACATAGAAATGCAGAGATGCTAACGCAAACTAATCCAAGATGGCGAATACAAGGATACGGATACAAGGTGTGACGTCATGACGACACTGCTACCAACTAAATGCTTCTTGGGCTCAGATTTTAACTAGAGACGAAGAAAAAACATCAACCTGAAGGCAGCGACCTGTTAGGATGGGAAGCAACCGCACCGAGCGCTGCAATCGACTCTGGTAACAACTAGTGCATGTGCCAAAAGACTTTGACATTTTATGTCTTTGCTATGGCACTAAAAAAACGTCGCGGAAATTGCTCACGAAAATATTCTGATGATTTCCGCTTACAACCGAGTCGTTGCTAGGGAAATGGTTCTTCGTCGTTTTTCATCTCCAAAAAATTCGTTGACCATTCGTCAGTGGCGTAGCTAAGTTATTTCTTATGGAGGGGTAACAGTCAAGGATTTCATTTTATTTCATAGTTTTAGTATTCATTTCTAGTACTTGTTGTTGAATATTAATACGAAGTCTGTATGATAAACTATCAAACGCTTTATACATAGGTACCTATTCAATGGCTTTTTGTCATGATTTTAAATCTCGTAAGCTTTCATATTTATTGCTTCATATTCATTCAATAGCGTTCATGGTATTGTTTTTTAAAACATAATACTATTTAGAAAAAAATATTAGACAATTTAATCCAAACGTTAATAAAAACTACGATAAATATGAATAGGTAGTGATGAACTGGGGAACACTAGGCCTATTATTATCGTATTGTACTAGACTTACAGCCTGCAAAATAATATCTTTGGATGTTTCTCCCTTACAAGTTCATCCTCAGTTTTTAGGTATTCCTGCGCAAAAAACACTTATTCTGGACAATATCACGCAATCGTATTATATAAGTAAACGAAATAAAATACCGGGCATGAAACCGAGAGCGAGAAACAAATATGTAAACAAACTGAAACCAGCAATACGCAAGTAGAATATAAATAATGCTACGATAGAATATTTTAATCATTTCTATTAAACTGTATCAATCACCACTGCAGTATTCTATTTATTGTATTTTTGCTTTATTTTAAATGAGATTTAATACGTAAATGGTAGAATATGTACCAACGATATACCAACAATAAAAGAATTAGAGAAACTGTTTTGGACTTTGAGTATTAATAAGATGGAGGGCTATTAGTGATGTTTCAGGCAGTCAAACCATACGTGCCACTACTGTCGTTTGGCTTTTGAATTGACCATGGGCAAAATGGCCGAACACTGATCAGCTGATGTAAGATGCGATGTTGAGTTTGGTGAATGAATGGGAATTGTATACCTAGGACATATTTCTTATTTAAGATTTATATCCTAATTGATCACCGTACATGTACACCGCTATTCAACATCATCAATATTTCATATTTTTTACACTGTGGGAATGAGTTATGAAATGACGCCCGTACACTCTAGTGGATTAATACTCAAAGGTTTTGGATCAAAGATCCAAGCGTGATCAGGTCGGCAGTGAAAAGTAGGGGAAGTTCTGTAACGGCCCAAAAATATTTTGCCCCTCGACAGGAGTTCGAACTCGCGTCGTCACAACCTTTTCGACTGTGAGAATTATTTTCCTGGAGCGTAACAGTTCGTAGGGGAACTTTTGTGGATACTGGGTATTTTTCTAGGGAAAAATCGCATATGGGCCAGTCCCTGAAGGTAGTGGGGAAAGACTTGATTTCAGCTTGTAGTATCCACATTTCCGTTTCGTTGACGGTGACTTTACTCCTCTCCGTGGGGCTGTATATTATCCACGCCATTTTGCCCTAACACAAACGAACATATTAGGAATTTCTTCATTACTAAGAGCGTATTTTAAAGTTGCTAGGCACGCGGATTCGTATATACTCGTATGCAAGCCTTTCCTTGCCTTGTCTTTGCTTTTATCTCGTTTCGCTTCCGAGTTCACCGTAGGTAGGTTTTCCACAATTTTCATCTGATTTGGATGAAATTTTCAGGGAAAGTGCGGGCTAAGGGGTAGACGGTCCCCTATCAGTTTCATCGTTCTTGATTCAATACCTCACTCTGCGCATGCGCAAACATAAAATTTTGTATAATTTTGTGGACCAGACGAAACTTTCTACCACATGTTCCTGGCACCATGTAGAGCATGAAAAACGGCCATCACAGAACGGCAACTTTTCTTAGCCACCATTCTGTAATTCGTCATACCTACCAACCTTGCAAGTGGCCAGTCCGATTTCAAAAAACTTTCTCTAAATTGTAGGTACCTACTTACTTTTATGGCCTAATGCTTTTGGTCCTGATGACAAAAGCCAAATTGAGGATTTCAATGGGATTTAATTTTCAGGAAATTGGAGTTTATTATTACTTTTGTTCAGTACATGTAGGCGGACTACTGAAGCTTAGATGTTTCAATATATTTCGTTAGGAAGTCAAGGGTCTCCACTATTTAGTTATATTTATCTACATAATGTGTCATAGGTTTTGTTTACCTAATAATTTTGTGTAGACTAGTAATGTGGGTAGAAGTGCTACATCATTCAGAAGCAATAACAAATTGTGCAGCCCTTGTTGAACATTAGAGGAACACGCTTCATCTCAAATTTAAGCTTTGTAGAATGAATATCAAAGAACTTAGCTCTGGATCTTACTCAGCTGATCTGGGTAGCTCTATAGACTTTATGATTCGTTTCTAGGCTTCCCAAGGGTTCTCCATTTCACATTTTAGCGTCATAGTTTGAATAGCAAAGAAATTAACTTGGGAGCCCACATAGCTTATCTAGGGGGTATCAGAATTTATAACTCATTTCGAGAAGTTCCATTTCAAATTTCAGCTTCATAGATTGAATAGCAAAGACATTAGATCCACCGCTACTTCAGTCTCCAATAGCAATAAAACAGCTCCAGATCAAACAGCTCATCTGGGTGTCTCGAGAGTTCATGATTCGTTTTCAGACGCTCCAGGAGGCCTCAATTTCAAATATAAGCTTTCACAGGTTGAATAGCAAATTAAATTAGCTCCAGTGCAATTTCAGCTAATCTGGTGGTGGCAGCACAGTAATAATTAAAGAAAACATACCATCACGATCAAGTCAAAATAGAAACTGAAGCATTTCAGGAATGTGCTATTGAAATCAAGACTGCTTCTTTTATGATCGCCTACTTTAGCTACCATATAGGGTAGGTGGGGTTACTCTCCGCAATTTCATGTTTTCAGACCATATTCAACACAATCTTGTTATTTTGTCCAGTTTCCGCTATAGGATGTAAAGATTAGACATTTATTGATCATTCTATAACAACTCCAAACGTTTCCAATCAAAATTATTGAAAATATGGAGTTAGAAAAATTCAAGGGGCCATTCAGAGGGGCTAATATCCGCGCCTATGGGGCTTGTTTCCGTACGCGGAGATTAGCCCCATTTATTCTTCCATATTGAAAAATAAACTTTGATTCAAAACCAATTTTTAAAAACACTTTACTCTTGTACATAGGGGAAGGCGGGGCAGTACCGAATACCGGGGTCATACCGGATACCACCTTATCTCCTCTGCAGTTGCTAAAATCTGACGCTACCCTCTCCTATCGTGATTCCAAAGTCACTTGAGACAGTGCACTGTAGATCTCTGTCCGACAAAGACGCTTGAACAGTTTGTTTGAGTATTTTCATCGATTCGTTAAATTTGTATCGCCGGGAGCTTAGTTCATTTTGCTGCCGCAAGGCTCGCAACCTTATTAGGAATAAGGACATGTTTGTGTGTTTTGGGGCAGTCATGCGGATCCGCCGTTTAGACACACCCTTTTTCACTAACTTCCGTTTTAGAAAGGGGAGGATCGGGAGAACCATTGATCTTGAGCTGTTGTTTAAATAATCCGCTAGTAGAGCTGCAGTCCGTTTTGTTCGGACTGACCCGCAGAGTGGAGTGAGGACAGACCGTTCTGAACGGACTATCATCTTGCTCCATGTGACACACCTTATGATTTGAATGTGCATGTGCTCCCTGTTGGACAGTAGTTTGTGTCTTCATGTTTTGAGTTGAATATCAGCCCTTCAGCGTCATCTTAGAAATCTGCCCTCAGCAGCAAGTTGCTGCAAACGTTTACCACTTTGCTAGGTTCTTGGAGTATCATTGTTTGGCTAAGTTCTGAGGTTGTAAAATACCTTCAAATTTTACTAATAAATTCGGTACGTACACGGTTTTCCTGGGCTTCTAAAGACCAGGTACCTTAACATCCATAGTCCGATGGCTTCAAACGGTGTGAAAAGGAAAACTGACGATTTATATGATATAGATCCTATGCCCGATGAAGACGATGATTTTGAACCTCCTGGTACGTTGCCTGTGCTTACAAGTATCTATTTGGTAATAGAATGTTGGTTTTACACGTCGAATACCTATTTGGTAGGGGTAGGTTTGTATAGAATGTTATTTAGTTGTATTGTTGTGTACTACTCCCACTCGCGCCTATGGTTGTGGTAACTTTTCGCAATATCTACTTTCTTATCTAATACCAAACTGGACTGTTCATTGGTTTTCGTCCAAGAATCTTCAATGGAAGAGAAACATTGTTGCGTTTAATGTTCGGAGGAAGGTAACTTGTACTACCTCCAAAACCAAGGTTTCTGCTAGTATTTTACATTCATGTTACGTTCAAGTACCTCACACGAAATTATGAGATCATTTTACTTTCCACCACTCAGAAATTGTTTCACGTTCTCCATTTTCTCTTACTTACTTCACTTTCTATTATGAACTGCTCCTGACCTGTAGTCCTCGTTCCAACTCTTCCCTCTACCGCCTCCAACACTAGTCTGGTTAAAACTGCTCCCTGAAGTTGGTTTGGTCCGAGAAGAATGTGACCAATCTCAAACATCCATAAGGAACTGGAGCGCCTTATAGAAAATCCGACTCCCAGTTCAATCAGAAGGCGACCTTTAGAACTGTTTGGAGCAGTTCTTCATTAATTGGAAGCCACGAGCCTCAGTTGAGAACTACATTTCTCAAGTCACGTCACAGTTTTTTATGGTGGTTTCTGCTTGATTTTAGAATAACTCTCCTTACATTTTTCAAATAAAGATGGGAATAAACGTTCGTTCGGTACCTACTCCTTACCAGCTAATTCCCAGTTCTTACCAATATCTATACAACGCTTGAACAATCTACTAAGACCGTTCTTTCCTCACAGTTTACCTCAAAGAGGAGTTAATAAAGAGCACTTCACACTCTTCATTATTAGTGCAAACACTTTATGTTCAACTCAACTTCTGTTAGTAACATTTCATTCACGAATCCCTTTCCACGACATTTGTAGCCAAACAGCGTGAGCTTGGATTCAGTTGTTCAGTCCAAGAAAAGTGGACCTTCTTGGCAATGTTGAGTATGTTCTAGGTAGCTTCAGAATAGCCGCTTTCGGTGTCGTGCGTGAAGTAGAGTAGTAGTTAGTTAATAGTTAGTGGTTCATTCTCTGCGAATTTAAAAGATTAATACTACTACTTAGATTTAGGACTCATTAATAGCAGTTTGACTAGTTTCTTAGTCACCTTGCACTCTTGCGCGTGAGACCCCTGTCAATATTGATGAGGTCTTAGAGCTTGGGCGGTGAAGATTGGCCGGGCAGTAATGTAGGACTTCACTAGCACACCACGTTGGAGGATCTTACTGCCCCTGGTCTCCAGGACTACCTATCAGGCAAGGATAGATGGGGCTCTGATGGATAAAGTATAATGATGGACATAAGTATCTGGAGTTCAATTTGTACTGGTTTCAGGGAGGACGAAAGTAGTAGTGTGTGGGTGAGGTATGCAGATATTAAGTCTGTTTCTCCAGTTTCGAGTTCACTCGAGTGGAGTCAGCCAATCTCATTTGTACATCACAGTCTCTGCACACCATTTCTTGAACGTCCACAAAATTACTGCTAAGTATGACAGTATGCTTGCTAGTATGGCATTTCTGAGAGGTAGTACTTCAATTCCTTTCTTTACTCGAGGCTTTGAGGATGTAAAATCAAACATTATTGCTGGTTTTATCGATTTGTGTTTTTTTTTGCAATCAATTAGAATCTTTTTATTTATAGAAAGGTGGTAAGAAAATTCTTGTAAAAAGAGTGGAACTTGAGACTCCGTTGACGTTCTACGTGTGTTTGGTATTTTTGTTATTGCAGTCGCGCTGCTGTGCCATCGTAGAAACCGATTAGTTCTTCACAGCTTCTCCAGCATTTTTGGGCTCCATCCACGCACATGCTTGATGCACGCAAAATTGCAAAAGCCAATCTCAGCCACTACACTTTGCGGTTGTCCCCATCGATCACTCAGTTGTTCAGCCAACACTTTCAGAAAACTCACCATCTGTAGTGCAAAATGGGCATCAACTGAACAGACCAGGGAGGTGAATGAAGATCGTCTATCTTCACAAGCTGCCATGTATTTTCTTTTCTTTTCTTCTTCTGCAGCAGTAAAAATGGATGCAACAGGACGGGAACCGTGCGACACGTGTCTGTGACACGTACGTCAAATAACGCCTCCCTCTGTGGTTCCCACACCCCTCTGCATACCAAATCCCCTTTGAGGCCTGGTGATTGATCAGTGGCCTCTATGATAATCGGCTCCTTTACACAGTTGCCCCATGCTTCTGTCATGAGCTCTCCTAAGAGATCCCTAACTTCATTATGTCGCCGAGTGATTAGGCCTCCCGTTTTACAGCTTAATGCGTGTTCCAAGCTGAAAGTTTGTGAACCACATCCATCACAAGAAGTCGGCATATTGGTTGGTGTCCGTTTGTACCTCACTGCCACTGCATCTCTGAATTCTGAAGGAGAGAGGTCAAAATTGTGCTTTCGATTTGTTGTTAAAAATCATCGTTTCATGTATCATATTTCATCACAATATTTGAAGTTGTTTGAAAAAGTAGAAACACCACTAAAATCCACTTTTTTTTTCTTTCTCGCATATAGTATATTCCAAAACTTCGTTCTCAGTGCGCGATCCGACAGTTCTCGAAGTCATCAGAACTGGGACGGGAAATCCCGGGGCGTTCCAGAACTTGTGGAATCGCATTCTGCACTGCGAACGATTTCAGAACTTGGAAGTGGAATAGTCGGTGGTGGTGTTTATAACCTCACTCAACTCGTGTTACATTCTAGTGCTCCTTTTCAGAATATTTTTAGTTCCCAAGAATTTATTACTTATTATGCCCGTGAATATTACTTAACACTCTCGACGCTGGTGTCATGACGTACATGACGCGCCGGTGCTCGCCGAGTACTGGCGTCATGACATCCATGACAGGACACTCTGTTGAACCTCACTTTCTTCGGACATCCAGATTTACTTTGGAAATCGTTGAATGGGGTCAGTTCCTGATGAAACCCATTCAGTACATCCCCAGTTAGCCGCTAGAGTGCATCGTTTTCAAATCGAAGTGCTTATGAAAAAAAGTTGAAAAAAGTTGGGCCAGTCCTGGGGGTTGGCGCAGTGGCAGGGCTTCAAAATATCACTTTATGTGGAAAAACTATTACAGGTTTTTAATAGTTTTCTTGCAAGGAGCTTCAACAATTTTGATGAAACTTAAGTCTGTTACTTAGAGGATTTTAAATTGTAATACATACATGGAAATTATTGCAAACCCTCTTGCTAGTTGTTTTATGTTTTCATTCAAGATTCAGGGCCATGTTTTGGATGAGTTATACATAGAACAATTCTTACAATCCCATTTTGTTACTTCTCCTTAACTTTTTATGTATAGTCAAGCAAGTTGTTCATAACTCAGCTAGTCTTGAGGCGTTAATGATGAGTCCATTCACAATTTTAATCATACTTAGTTCATTCGAGTTTCCTCTCTTTTCAGCCAAGAAAATAGACCACCTACCGCACCGTCTCTGTCCCTACTTGGATACAATCAACCGTCAAGTTCTGGACTTCGATTTTGAGAAGTTGTGCTCAGTTTCTCTTTCCAGGATCAACGTTTATGCTTGTTTGGTTTGTGGAAAATATTTCCAGGGTGAGTTTTCCATCAAATTGAAAGTTTCATGTAGTACGAACTAAATCCAAAATATTAAGTTTAGAGGCGTGAATCAGCCTGCATACCAGATCTTCGCTGCATCGATATTGGTGAACAGACTAACCACATCAAAAGAGGCGAGTTTAGCATTTGGAGGCATCTGAATGTCCTTAATTTTGGAGACCAAATCATAAGAATTTAGTACAGTATGTTGAGGCCGAAAGTTGATTTTGTTTCTAAATAAAATATTGAGTTTTTTAGCCAATTTGTAGGCAGGAACCAAGGCTCTAAACTTAATATTTTCGAAAAAGATGAATTGTTTAATTTGATGTCTGTCTGTATTGATCAAAATTACTTTTTATTCGAGGGGCAATGCTATACACAGCCAGGGGTTGCTATGGGTTCCCCGTTATCTCCTCTGCTTGCAGATATTTACATGGATTTTTTTGAGCAACAAATATTTACAACTTTTAACACAAATAATCTTCTCTATTGGTATAGATATGTCGATGATATCATAATTCTATGGAAGGGCACAGAAAGACAACTAAATTCTTTTCATGAAAAAATCAATCAATTAGATCCCTATATCAAATTCACCTTCGAATTCGGCAGAAATAAACTAAATTTTCTTGATCTGTCCATCTCTTTGGTGAATGAGAAGCATGATTTTTCAATCTATAGAAAAGATACATATAGCGATATAACGATCCACAGTAGTTCAAATCACCCTTTAGTACATAAGCATGCAGCCTTCCATAGTATGATCAACCGAGCACTATCTATTCCAATGAGTGAACAAAATTTATCAAAAGAAAAATCCATTATCAAAAGCATAGCGGCTAGTAACGGATATGGAGGAGATCTCGTTGATACCATATGGGATAAGGTTCTTAGGAAAAAGAGTAGGGAAAAAGTTTCCAATCTGGCTCGGGAAGATGTAACTTTAGAAGAAAAGCAATGGATAATTTTACCTTATTATGGGAAAATTTCTGATAAAATTGGCAAAATTCTATCATCGAGAGGTTATAAAGTAGGTTTTAAAACTAAAAATAGTCTTAAAGGATTACTAGGATCCGTTAAGGACAAAATTAGTGTGCAGGATAAAAGTGGAGTTTATAAATTAAAATGTTCTTGAGGCTACGAATATTGCGGTCAGACTGGTTGGAAATTTAGGGAAAGAATAGACGAGCATATGGAGGATTTCAGGGAAAATAAGGGTAAGTCTACATTTGCAAAACATCTTAAGGAATCTAATCATAGTTACAATTTTGATCTGACAGACAGACAGTTTGTAGAATTTCTTCATTTTTGCCCAAAGGGAGGTATGTTGAATGTACTTGAAAAATTCGAAATTATCTGATTATTGGTCGACAGGTCTGGTAAATGTTTAAATGAGGATATACCTCAATATATTTCACTACTGATAGGTCCATTTCTGTAAAGCTTGGAATTATCCCTTCACACTGTTGAAACCATATTTAGTTATTTCCCCCTTTCACTTCATTTGATTAGCTATAATCCCTTTCACTTTGTTTGGACTTAAATGGTCCTCCTGCCCCTTTCCTTTCTCATGACCAATGGGATTCAATCTCCCATCACCTGTCACTATAAAAGCTGTGTCCTTTCTAATGTGTCTTAAGTTATTGTTTGTTACTGATGATGGCTTAACCGTCGAAATCGATTCAACATTCTAACTCTTTACTTTTCGTGGAAATAGACAACTGTTTTTCTCTAGCTTCCGTTTTCATGCTGTTATATAACTCAGCATTGTATTATATTGGTTGCTTGTTTAGGTCGTGGAACTAATACCCACGCCTACACACATAGTGTGGCTGAAAGTCATCACGTTTTCCTGAACCTACACACTCTCAAGTTTTACTGTTTGCCCGATAACTACGAAATTGTTGGTAAGTTCACGCAAATTTACTTGCTCGGTGCTAGTTTGGTGTGCACTTTACCGGTGCGTTTCTGGTTCGGGGCGCTCTATCGCCCCGCTTCAAGTTCGGTGTGTGTTCTACGTATAGATGTGGTCTGGTGTGCGCTCTAACCCCACAGTTTCAATGTAAATGACAAAAAATCATTACAAGTGATCTTACCTTATGCGCAAATGCTTCTGATGTCTTCCAACAGAGCTACAAAGAGGTCAGGACTGTCTGCACGATACAGTTTCCAGCAGTAATGGTCATGTGACTGCAAATGGTGCTGAGGAACCCCTCTCATTTTTTTTAAAATAATTTAACTTTCGCGTCTAACCACGACCTCCTTTTTTCATTCCAAATACCCACGGTCCATCCACTCGTGCACCATGATTACGATTGTTAACAACGTCGGCATCTGAATTTTCCGATGAAGGAGCAGCGTTTCCTGCTAACAGACGACCCCTGTTGTATCATCCTCGTTTAACAACAATCCTCAGTCTACTAAATATTTATGACACACTATTTCACTTGACACAATATCACAGTAAAAATCACGAAACAACATCACAGGCACTATCACAGTTTTTGCCACGTAGAATTAAAAAATAAAATGAAGTATTAAAATATTACACAAATATCACAGAGGAGAAGGAGAAGAAGAGGCCGGTACCGACGCCACTGGGCAACTAAAGAACACAGATAGAGGGACCGGAAAAGGAGATAAGATTTCATATGAAAAGATTGCATTGTCAACTTTGACTTTTGCACGCATAGATCGCAGGCTTGCGTGAGGCAGAGCGCGACGGGGCCCTTAGATCGCAGCCGATTCATAGAGTGCACACCGAACTGGCACCACTTGCTCACCAGAGCGCACACCGAACTAGCACCACTTGCTCTCTGGTTCAAACGTGATCAGTCTCTAAGGATTCATATTGTTTCAGATTCGTCATTGGATGATATCAAATATGTTCTGAACCCAACATTCACCTCAGATCATATACGAACTCTTGATAACACTGATAAGTTATCTAGAGCTATTGATGGAACTTTATATCTCCCAGGTATTGTCGGTTTGAACAATATTAAGGCGAATGACTACTGTAACGTGGTCCTCCAGGTAATACTCATTGTAGATCAAGTAATTAGGCAGATAGTTTTTTGAATTATAATTTAGATCCTGCGTTTTCTTGTAACAAAACTCACTTAATGTTTTGTTGACTAGGCTTTATGTCATGTGACTCCTCTCCGGGATTATTTCTTGAGGGAAATAAATTATGCTCGGGTGAAACGTCCACCAGGGGACAGCTCGTTTCTTCTGGTTCAGCGATTCGGGGAATTGATGAGAAAACTATGGAATCCTCGTAACTTCAAAGCTCACGTTTCGCCCCACGAAATGCTGCAAGCTGTCGTTCTGTGGAGTAGGAAAAAATTCCAATTCACCAAACAAGGTAACTCTTTGCCCCTTGTTTCTAACATCGTATTCAGCTTCGTATACTCAACATTGGAAAATATCGGATTAGTTGGGTTTATACTCCTAAAGTTTGAGATAAAACTACTTCAAAGCTGCCCCACCCTGTGTACCAACATCCAGTCGTATTGCAATTGAAGAGTTTTTAATATTATTAGTGGAAAAACGATTATATCGCAGACCAGGAGCTTATTAGTTACGATTTGCAACTATATATTTTATGTACGAGATGAAGGTCCCAAACCCATTGTCATCGCTGCTCCTTCACAAAAGCCTATGAGGTCCTCTGATGTTCTCCACTTCTTCCTAGTTCCTCTTATGCGCATGGATGCTGCACGCAAAATGGCAAAGGAAACCGTGCTCGTAGCCACCCGGTTACATGGCTTTGCGGTTTAGACCATCTGTCTGCTAACCGCTCTGCCATTACCTTGAGACAGTTTGCCATTTGAGGAGAGAATATTGCGTCTGTCGTGCAAACCATTGGGGTGAAGGAGGATCGTCTTTATATACATGCGTCATTGTATTTCCTTTTCTTTCTTTACTCTGCAGACTTCAGAATTGCTGAGACTGGACGGGAAAACTATATAAATTGTTGAGGTATTCCCCTGTTGAAAAAATTCGAGATCCCCTCCCTCCCCCCTCCCCCCCCCCCTAATGTTTCTGCTCTACTCACGCTTGTCATTTCTTGTCTTCCTGCTGACTAACCGTTTCTTCTATGATGGTAAACCTGAACCTGAAGTTTATAATCGTAGGTTATGATCTTGCATAGGATAATTGTATAGCAGTTGCACTCTGAAAAGTTCCAATTCCGTTTGCAGTTTATTCAAGCAGAACGACTGTCTACTTAATCTGATGGTGCACTAGTGGCTGCAGAAGAGAGTTGTTATTGAGTTATCTTCCAGCATATTAGTTACGATGAAGACAATGTGCAGAGTCTGAATAATTTTTGGAGAAACAGCATAGTTTTTAAAGCAGTAAACTTCTTTTCTTTTCAAATATTCATTTTATTTTACCGTCATATTCATTCTATTTACACTCATCTATTCACAATAATTGATAAATTCATTCATTCTACTATGATATTTTAAAAAACCTTTTGGGCCAGCACACGTAGGAAAGCCACGGAAAAGATTGAAGGTACACGCAAAAATAAGATTGGCCGTACTGGGTTGTAAGGGGTTTTCGGAGTTGCAAAATTAAAGTAGTTTTTGTGCATCCCAAGTGCGAGGCATTCCCAATAGGAAAGATCTATTTGGTGAAAATTGCAGTCAGCGGCACCTGGACACAGGATGGGAGGGCAGATGAAGGATTTTATAGATCCTGCGCTTTACGCGAGGCATTTATTTATTTATAATTTATTTAATCTGTGTTCGACAATGGTACCCCTCTAGCCACTCAGGGGGATCAGAAAGCCTATAACAAATTCAGTGCAGATCACGCACAAGGTGCGTGATGACCTGCTGCTATTTTAAACTGGTTTTTTTTCTCTATGCCTGGTGCAACGGTCTGTGCTTTGTTATCCGCCCTAAGAAGGTAGTTTTAACAACCAATAGTGCGCGCTGTTGGCAGTTTAGAGATGTTTTTCACTCGAAAAGTACCAGGTTTCACAGACGCTCCTTATCGGTCATGTTCATGCATCGGCATGCACATGTGCATGTGCATGTTTGGTGCATGTTGTTGTTACGCTCCAGGAAAATATCTCTCACAGTCGATGAGGTTTGGTCACCCTGGCCTCTTAGCTCTGGTCGTTAGAGCGTTGCAACTCCGGGAAATTAATAATAATTTCTCGTAGTTGTGACGACGCGAGTTCGAACTCCTGTCGAGGTATCAAATATTTTTAGCCCGTTACAGTGGCGCAGCCGAAATAGGACCCGAAATCATACGAAACAATAATTAATTAAATCCCTCTCGAGCCAAAAGACTGTAAACATCACATTTCCTGTTGTTATGCCTTTCATTTCCTCACTCACTTGAGTCAAAACACACCGTGACAATGACCTCGCTCGACTGCTGACTTGTTCCAGCGAGCATCTGCTGAGCCAGCGGCCTGCAGTTTCACTCGTCATTCGTCCGACCCCAAACCAGCCGAGACGGCTGGTATTTGACTCCGGGGAAATGTTACGCTCCAGGAAAATATCTCTCACAGTCGATGAGGTTTGGTCACCCTGGCCTCTTAGCTCTGGTCGTTAGAGCGTTGCAACTCCGGGAAATTAATAATAATTTCTCGTAGTTGTGACGACGCGAGTTCGAACTCCTGTCGAGGTATCAAATATTTTTAGCCCGTTACATTGAGTTATGCATTCATCATAACAGTACCTAGGTGTTGTTGTTCGTTCTGGAGTTTTCATGTGGCTGTGGCTTCTCTCATTCAGGGTAAGATCAATAATAAATTATTACTTACTTCATTATGCTTGATTACAAACGGGCAGTGAGGAAATAAACGGTGTTGTTGGCACTAGTACGTAGAGCCCCGTCCTTGATTTCTGCTCGCTTCCTATCATTTTGCCCCGTATTTTGGTACAGTATGATTAGGTAGGTACTCTTTATGAAGTAATCGTTTACCCACGGTATTATTTGAGATGTCTGATGATGCACATTCCAAACCAGAAATCCCTCACCCAAGGATAGGAAAACATACACAGACGAGGAGGTAGAGAAACTGCTTCATGATCTCGGAGATGAATGATGGTATTGAATTTTGGGACTCTGACGACACTTTTTGGAAATGAAGGGCCTATTTTTGTATATAGTAAATATTGAAAATGAAAACCACTGATAACAACAGTTCTTGTTTCGATTTCTATGAGCATTTACCACGCGAATCTTATAATACACGATTTTCCAATTTACACCCAAACTCCGTCATTCCCCCGAAAATCTCTGATCTCGCTCACCAGGCGGATCACGCATATGGTGCGTGACTAGCAAAATTTAATCAAATTCGACAGATTAATATTAATTTACTATGGATAACTACTATTGAAAGCATTTTGGACAGATTTATGAAGAAAAACCACTCCGCTTGGTGGGGTAGGCATATGGGGGAAGTACGCACTGAACGTGGTAAAGTAAATTGGAGAGATTCTGCTCAGGCTAGATTTTTTTCTCTCGTAATTGAAATTGAAAACTTGAAAAATTTTTTTTTTGGAAAGCTGTTATAGCTTTATTTTTACGTCCTGCCCAGTTGATACAGTACTTGGAAATAAACTTTAAATTCTGATCCATGTTAGTTTTTTATGGTAGAGTTGAATCAAGTCGTGAATTTGCAACTCTCTCTCCTTTCCCCAAATCATGTTTGATGTTCTTGGTGATATCCTGTAACCTTTCCATGTTTTCCTTCCAGGGGATCCTATAGATTTTCTATCATGGTTTTTGAATGCCTTACACTTGGCTCTTAACGGCACAAAAGCTCCGGACTCATCCATAATTTACCGCACGTTTTTGGGAGCTATGAGGATCAGAACACGAAAAATCCCTCCGGTGGAGTTGGAAGAGAAACAGAGGTCTGAGCTTTTGTTAACCCAGGACTACCAGGAAACTGTGGCGGACTCCCCGTTCCTGTACCTCACTTGTGATCTTCCTCCGCCACCACTGTTCAAGGACGAAATTATGGAGAACATCATCCCTCAGGTTGGCACACGAAAATAAACCGCCAGATGATTGTGTTATTTATTAATTTGCCTTCAAATATTATCAAATATTTATTGGTATTGTAGTAAAAGCTTCGTTGACACCCTTGGAAGCTCAATATTGTGAGAAAGTATTCAGATTACTTTCTATCCAGGTCAGCTGATATCATTGGTTTGTATGGCAACATTTTCCTTTTTCTAATCAATATTTTACTGTGCTATTTACCTTTGTGGTTTTTAACTTAATCTAATACGTGGAGTTTCTTGTGGTTTTTAGGTTAACTTGTATAACCTCCTCATGAAATTCAATGGGGAATCTGAAAAAGAGTACAAAACTTACAAAGAAAACTTCATGAAGAAATTCGAGATAACAAAACTCCCTCCTTATCTTATACTTTATATTAAGGTAAGAAGATTGTTCTTATTCATATTGGGTATTTACTTCCTTAACAATTTTCAGGTAAGTAGGTAGTTCCCTGCTTCGCAATTGTTATTGAATTTGATGTGCCGAATGTAAGAGTGAATGAGTTGTCTCAATTTTGCAAGTGAACGATTTAATTATCAGATTTAATAATGTATTGTTCCGTGATTTTTACAGAGATTCACCAAAAATACGTTTTTCGTGGAGAAAAATCCAACCATTGTCAACTTTCCAGTGAAGTGAGTGATCTGGTCTCTAGTGCTGTTTAATATTGCAGCCTAATTTCGTATAAAAATCTAATTTGTTTCGGGTTTCTCGGTTGGTAAATATGCCGGAATTTATTATTTGATTACAGATCAATTGATTTTGGCGATTTCCTCTCCCCTGAAATCAAATCATTGCACAAGAGCACAGTTTATGATTTGGTAGCAAACATCGTCCATGATGGGGAACCAGAAAAGGGCACATACCGTGTTCATGTGCTACACAAGGTAAGGTGCCTTGGCTATATTTTGTGATTAACCATAAATATAGATAATTTACACTTTTATCTCAATTTAATTAATCGTTGTTATTCCTGCCACAGGGTAACGGGAAGTGGTACGAAATGCAGGATCTCCATGTAACGGACATACTTCCACAAATGATCACTCTGACGGAGGCTTACATACAGGTTAGTGTGTATTATATACCTTCTTTCCTCTGCTCGAATTGTTATGGCAAATCATTCAATTTTGTGTTCCTACCCAAAACAGAGCACAAACTTGAATTGTTATAAAGCTAAGATTTGACACTTTAAATACAGTTGTTTCACCTAACAATTTGCTCATTAGCTTGCAGTGTTCGACTGGAAAGTTTAATAAACAATGAATTTTTATTATAAATTTATAATGTTATGCTTATCTGATGCTTCTTTCTGGTAGAACATACTCAGCTAAACTTATGGTGTTTTTCTTTTTTCAGATATATGAAATGAAATTTGACGAGAATCGTGATACATCGTCGTTTAGCAGTTGAATAACATTGAATCACTGATTTTAAAATCAATTTTATTGCAATACTATTGTTATCATATTGATGGAATGGACCATTAAATTTTGATATTAGTGAACCTTACACGTGCAGTTTGTGGTGAACCTTTCAAATTATGGGTGGTAATGCTTTCCTTCAAACAGTTCATGAGCACACCTACCTATGTATTTGGAACCAAATTCGACAATGATGTTGGAAGGCAAAGACATGAGAGAGTTTTTTCAACACTGAGTCGCAGTCGAGGGGGAGGACCTACGAATAGAAATGGAGCATTGCGCATGCGCGCAAAATGCTAATGGTTAGTGGTCAAATCATGCTAATAGAAAATGTTCCAGTCATGCAGCATGATTGTATGAGCGAATTTTCGTAAATTATCTTATAGTATACTGTTGCATTGTTTTGAAATTTGAGCTTTTTGAGTGCCAGGAAATTGTTAACTATTAATTTTATGGCAAAAAACGTATTCTGAATAATAATCTCCTATTCAAATAGAGATTTTAAATTTTTAGCTTTTTTTGCAGTTTAAATCGATTTTTTAGCAATTTTTAATGAATTTTAAGTACGTTTCTCATCATAATTTTGTACATAGATTTTTGAATGTTCTATTTTATAGTTAATAATCTTAATTTGAGCAATATTCTACC
Source organism: Adelphocoris suturalis (assembly GCA_030762985.1). NCBI lineage: Eukaryota > Metazoa > Arthropoda > Insecta > Hemiptera > Miridae > Adelphocoris > Adelphocoris suturalis. The sequence continues at coordinate 12,685,663 of CM061046.1, forward strand.
AAAAAATATAAATTTAACGATTTCCAGCCGTTTTTAGTCATTTTCAGTAATATTTTTAGCACATTTTTGAAAAATTGACCGATTTAATGTGCTCAAAAAGTTCTGTGATCCTTTCGTTTGAAAAGCTTGATTTTTTGGCGCAAGAACGGAATTTTTATCTCAATCCTAAGGAGAGTTATCGTCTGGAATGACAAATAAATATTTAAATAAATAAAACTCATAATCACCAATTTAGTCCATTTTGTTCGAATTTAAGAACGGATATTTACTTGGTATTTTTTTCATTGTTGAAACGAAATGCTTGTTTTATCGCTATTTTGAAGGACGTAAGGTAACGAGGATTCCAGTTTCAGATCAATTCCATGACGTGCGTACCTCAGATTATTGGTATAATTTTTAATAAACATTCACTATATTTTGTTCTTCTGTGTGAGCTTTGTTAAACTGATAATTGAAATAAAGAAGTACAGCACCTACCTACTCACCGAACTTCTTGTACATACCTATAAAATACATACCAATAGAATACATGTATCTATTGAAGGCATGTATTGTGGTCTGGATGGCCACTGGCCTACCCTCGCACCGACAACTATAAAATATATTGGTAAGTAATGCATGACTTACAGGAGCGACCCTATCTGAGATATTTATCCATACCCCCTCTCCCATCAGTGTTATATTTATATATACTTGGAATAGATTCACTGAGGGACCTAATACTACGAGCAAATTAAGTAAATAGTAAAATAATTGAACTAAAAATCGCGATAATCGGTTAGGCATGTTGTATAGAACAGTTCATTAAAACCAAATCCCCAATTTCTTGCATATCTGGACCAAAGGATAAAAAAAGGGAGCGAATAAAATACAATTTAATGGAATCACTCCCTCCATTCATCTCCACTGATCATAAATTTGAAACTCCGTAAGTTCATTTTAACTGGACTGAAACTCGATCGAACAACAAACTATCACAAATATCAGATGAGAATAGTGAAAACAAAACGATTTATCAGTAGGTATTAGGTAAAAACCTCTTACAATGAAATTTGTAGCTCCTGAATTACGAGTTGGTATGTTCCGAACAAAACTAGACCAAATAATAAATTCATTGAACAAAAAACCACAAATTAGAGTTAAAGTTTGGGCAGCATAGACAACATTTTATGGAGAAAAACTCGTTTTTTAAAATCATTATCCACTTTATTTTTTCTATCCCATTGTGAAATTTAAAAGTTGCCGGAGCAAGAAATGCCACATCCTGCCATCTGTGAGTATGTGTGTTTCCTTAGGGTATAGGAGATAGATAGGTGTATACATTCCCGTCCTAATGTGTGGGGACATTCTTTCACATGCAGAAACAGCTAGCTACATTACCATCTAAACTGTTTTGTTCCCCAAACTGCTACTAGAGTGAGTTAGTAGGGGAATAGCACTACAGTCGGGTCAGTGTAGGAAGTTACGTGAAGGCAAGGAGGTGGGGGAAATCAGCTGACCGCAGTCCGTCACCCCCTCTACACTCATCTAACACTTCCCCACCGTCTGCATGCCAATGGCAGGAGCGGGAAGTGGGTGGTGGATTGGAGGAGGAGGTAGGGAAGAGGTATCACACTGCTACTTCCCCTCTTACCGCGGCCCATCTGTGGATGGGGGGGGGGGGGGGGTACCATCTCACCTGACTTCTTACGCTGACCCGACTATAGTATAGTAGTTTTTTGGCTTGGAAATGTGATGATGATTAAAGCACCGAAAATCCGACTATACTACTGGAAGATTATTTCATTTCCCCTGGAGGATTATTTCATTTTCAGGCATTTAAAATTAATTGCAGAAATAATTAATGGTTCAATGCCAATGTACTTGTCCAACTTAGTTAATAGAGCCTCTTCTTTTAGATCCCACTCTCTCTCTCTATCATCATTCATACCAGTCGAACTATGTGGAAGTCCTTTGGGGTGGCAGGAGCAAGGATCTGGAATTCTCTTCCCTTGTCTGTGCGTGTGTCCCCCTCCATTGGTCGGTTCTTGAAGGCTACTGTTCAGTATCTTGACATCCGATAGTAGCCAGCATTTGGTGCACTCCCCTCCTTCTTTTTGTGATGTAGAATATCTTTAAACTTTTCTTAATCTTTTAATTATTATTTCCTTTATTTACCTACCAAATATTTATAATTTTTACTAGTTGTTTTTCTTTTCTACACCATCTCATGTCTAATTTTGTCTTTTGTCTTTGTTGTTCATGTGTGCATATACGAACATATTGTTTCCTGCACAATAAATTATTTGAATTGAACTGAATTACTCATTTCCTCATTGATCACCTAGCTCAACAGCTTGTGCTTTGGTATGTGATGAGACAAACATCTCAAGAACTGCCTCATACCCAGTGTATGTGGGGGAAACGTCTCAGTCCATTTGGTGTCGTTTTTCAAAACATGAATCGGATCTACAAGAAGAAGATACAAAAAACACGTTGGTTGCACATTACAGAACTTTAGGACATAAATACTATGGACTTCGAAAATGTCAAAATTGTAGGAAGGGAATCTAATTTGCAAAAAAAGCCACAGTTCCTTTGAGCCTGACGGCTAAAATTAAAAAACATGAATATGCTTTAGCTGTACACGACTCATTCCTCGTCGATTCTCTGAACCCGACCCCCCATCGGCCTCTGAACTCTGTTTATCATTCTGCCATCAATCCTAAAACATGGAATCATGTTTTAGCTCCTCGCTCTCACTTTATTATAGAAATGATCACGACCATTGAGCTCTTGTGAGATGATGATCTCCTAATAGAAACTCGCGAGTAAACATTCACTTTATTATAGAAATGATCACGACGATTGAGCTCTTGTGAGATGATGATCTCCTAATAGAAACTCGCGAGTAAACATTCACTTTATTATAGAAAGAGGCTACATACGAAATTACAGCTTCCTATAGTGTAAAGTATAGAAATTACCTATTAAAATAATTTAACCACCGCTTCACAAATCTAACCGTTCTCGCAATATTCGGATCACCTGCTATGAATCACATAATCGAAACACCAGCTCAATGAAATCATCAGAAATTAACAATTGCAATCATGTTCACAATATCAATAATTGAGAATGATCACCTGTGTGTAAACAATTATTCATATAACCATGCTCATAACTCAGCTTGTTGGCCACGCACTTCGCAGTAGTTAATTATAGTATGGTTGGATAAATCGAGAGCTTTCGAACGAATGGTCAACGAATTTTGTGGGATGAAAAACGACGAAGTATCATATCCCTAGCAACGACTCGGTTGTAAGCGGAAATCATCACAATTATTGGCGCTACTTTCGTTGCACTCTCGTGGGACATTTTTCGGTAGTTAGGTCACGGCTAAAGCATATTCATGCTAAAAAAGGATACTTTTAGAAATGGTTAAGATAAAAAATTCAAACCCAATTAACTTCCAAAAATACACTCAAAACTTGAGCAAAATTTACTCGTATTTGATTGAGGGACTCCAAATTTATAATCACCATCACCAAAACAAGGTAAAACATACATTACGTAGGTAGTTCATTGTTACCTACTACTTGAACAATTTTAAATTTGATTTTCTCAGTAGTATTTACACGAAAAGTATTTAAAAAAATTTGTATTTTAAATGTTGCCTTCCTGAAGAAGGAGTCAGTTCCTGGGGAGAAACGTTGGAGAATAATTAAAAAACCAATTCAAGGACAGAAAAGGCCTATTTTGTAGTCTTGACTGTGCGAACGGCCAAAAGGGGCGAGGCCGAGGTAGAACGGTTCGGATTGGTTCAGAACAGTCTGTCCGAACGAACCTACACTAGCGGCACGTATATCGTTTAGATCAAACTATCTGGAAGAGTCTCCATCTCGAAAGTTTCCAATTCCTGCAACTTGCTTACTTCCATGTCTACCCTGATCCATGATGAATCATGATTTCAGTTCCACCAACTTTCTCAAAAATAACATGTTTTCAGTGTTGATTAAAGATTTGTTGTGACTCAAAGCAAATTCCATTCCAACAGGAAGACGAAGAAGAAGTCCCTGTTGTTCATTTTGTTCTTGTCTCTAGTCCACAGTCGCCGGCTTAGAAAATAATTTAATTTTGCATTTTGTAAAATAAAAACTGAGATGGCGAACGTCTCTTACCAAATTGCTAATCTTCTGGAGAAGGTAAGTACTTTTTCAAAATTCAGTGGCCCTCGAACTGTTCCAAGCTCTCTGAATGAGCGACCAAATCCTGTGGATGCCACCACTCGACAGTCTTTTTTGCACGGTGTCATTCTTACAAATGTTGATCAATCCTACTATTTCCTAGCTAATTTTCTGGCGTTTCATCTATAGATAATTTTGCAATGATATATATTATTATTTTTACTTGGATTTCTTTCGAACAACTATTGCATTGCATCACAAAATTGAGGTAGATACCCAATACACACCTATGTACCGTAATCATGTCGGCTTCCTGTGGTCAAATTACTTTCTTGACGTTTAATATATGCATATATATTTAGTCTTTAATAGGTAAACTGTAATAGTGTCTAGTGACAGATATAGTATACTAGAATATTTTGATATTTGGTTCCAGATGACATCGAGTGATAAGGATTTCCGTTTCATGGCCACCAATGATCTCATGTCTGAGCTCCAAAAGGATAGTATCAAGCTGGACGACGATTCTGAACGAAAAGTTGTCAAAATGCTACTAAAACTACTTGAAGATAAGAACGGAGAAGTTCAAAATTTGGCTGTGAAATGGTTAGGATCACCTTTACCTTGAATACTGTAGAACATTTTACAGAGCACTAACCCCTATCGGCTCTTTTAGCGAATTTTTGAAGAAAATTAAGCTATTGCTCTCGCCTCAAAATTTGTAGAATGTGAATTTTTGAAAAAATTGTATGCAGAAATCCGTTTCAGGCTATTCTGAATCATATTCTGAAGTTTAACGCATTTTTTTATGTATGTATGTGTCATTCCAGACGATAACTGTCCGTAGAATTGTGCTAGAAACTTCAAACAAATTTTAAAATGTTAAGGACACAAAACGAAAGTTCAAGTTCGTTGGCCAGCATGATCGGATTACATCTTCGGGTTGAAAATGTATCAAGTTTTCAAAAATTTCAAAGTTGAAAAATCAGTCAAAAATCGAAATAATGCCGTTCGCTAGTTGTAAAAATCGGTAATATTTGCTTGAAACATTGTCCAAATTCAGATTTAACTACTCTTATGGAAGTATCCCTGTATAACTTGTTGGTGCTTGTTGAAAAAAAAAAAAAAAAAAAAAAATGTAATCACAACTGATAAGTTTACTGATGAGTGAAATATTCCGTCCTCCGATTCTCTCGGTCGCTCTCTTTAATGTTTTACGCTCAACTGTTTTAGGACTTGATGTAGCTTTAATACTGACTGTGGCTTAGAAAATATCAGCCATGAAATTATGAAGAAGTTTTGTTTATGTACGCACTAGCACGCAGACCCAAAATCAAACTAAAATTTCTCTACACAATCAGTAGCGACTGAAATGTCGAAAATTTCTTCAAAAATTCGCTCATGGGATCATACTGCATGACTGGACTTTTTCCTATATTTTTTGAAATTACCTAGTAATTTTTGAAAATTCTCTTTTCTTTACAAAAAATGCTTAGATAAAATAAGCAACCTATAAATACTATGTTATTGGCGAATTTACATATGCACAGTTCCTACATGTATACCTACATGCTATATTCATATTCGGTAGCTTTGCATTTGCACGAATTATTAATTAATTAAAATTATTGCCTTTTGGCTGCGATTGATGGAATTCTTGGAGAATCATCATACTTTCACATAATTATCTACTCAAAATCAAACCAATTCCGTTTTTGTTATGTACCATAGACAGTAAGTAAGGTAGGTCAGTAAATTGTGGCATTTTGAAAGATTTCAAGTTGATCAAGACTTCTACTCTACCTTTGTATTTGTGGGATGTACTTTTTATGCTTTTGGACGTCGGAGGGGAAGGATATGGTTTTGATCCGGACTCTGATAAGAAAGAAACACAAATCCGTTTCAGAACTCACTGAAACTGAATCCGTGAATATCAGGGTGGCCCCCAACTGGAAAAGTCTGGGAAAACCTGGAATTGTCAGGGAATTCTTCGCGCCGGGAAAATTCAGGGAATTTGACAAATACCATCTATATTCAGGGATTTAAAAAAATGAAAACTGTAATAATTTATAGTGTTTTTAGGTACATTCTAACTCCCATACAATCAAACTTCAATAGCGTACTTTATCAAACTACATATTATTTCATTGGTGAGTTATGCGAATGACAAAAATAATAATTATTATTAGTGGTGGTTAAACTGTTCAAAGAGTAAGAGAGGATATGTCTTTGGCTCCTCTGTTTACTACATCACCTTGTAGAAAACCACATGTAAGAAACATCTGCAGAGTATTGAACTAGGAGCAAACCCAGCAGAGTAGTGGATTCATCCAGTGAGAGTCCTAACAGTTTGTATGGGTACATGAGCTACGACCTCAGGAGGGTTAAGGTGAGGGAAATTGGCCCATTGAAATGTGGAGTCTTGAATGATAACTTACGGCTTAAGGCTTGTTTTCCTAGCGACAGGTTTTTTGCGCAGCAGGAACCGAATTTGCCTGGAAAACGTCGGCAGGAGCGTGAAGTAAATTACGCTGGGTAAAAGTGTTTTCCTAGCGGCGTGTTTTATCTGTTCAATTGGCGTTGAATAGTGTTGAAGGTAGCACGTGTTTGTGTGTGTGAAAACAT
>CM061046.1:12692553-12825360 GCA_030762985.1 Adelphocoris suturalis
GTGAATAATTCACGGAAACGAAACACACAGGTTTACGGGATCGAACACAATTTATTGTGATACAACAGCGGTATAAGTTGAATAAAATGGGAGAGCAATACAATCGTCATGAGACACGGGAACTGAATGAATGCAGGTTACACATCTTTCCGCAACTTGCGCGCCGAGAGCGCTACTGTCCATACACTGGTTGAGGAATATCAATTATTTAACACAATAGGTAAAGATGAACATAAATGGTTAACATGAATACAATAATCTTTGATTGCGTTGTACAGTTTCGGGAGCACAGATCACTCATTAAGTTTAATTAGTTTAATTACATTCGGGAGTAGTTTCCTTGTTCCATTCAGATACAGCTACACTAGCGCTCGACTCGGGAGTTCGGTGAACTCCGAGGCGGGAGATATGAATTTAGTCAGAGGCGGGAATTATGAATTTTGGTCACGACCAAACATCCTCCCCCCCCAATTCCAGCGGAATTCTAACATGGTAACTCAATTGTCAATAGGCAGGGGGCACAGTTTTCGTACGGGTCGATCAATAATGTTGGTGCTAGTGCGCACCTTTGCAACGCGGGAGACATCATCCTTGCCGGGGATCAACTCAACTATAATGCCTTTTGGCCAAGAGAGAGGGGGAGCATTGTCTTGCATGATCAGAACAACATCGCCTATCTTGGCTGGTTTGAATGGGGTGTTCCATTTTTGTTTGGACTGCAAGTCTAGTAAGTACTCGGTTCTCCATCTCTTCCAGAACTGCTCGACCACAGCGTTAACAAATCTCCACTTAGGAGTGAGACGCGAGCTGAACTCAGCGACCGTAGATTCGGGAAGGGCAGTGAGGGGCCGCTGAATTAAAAAATGACCGGGAGTCAGAACTAAGAAGTCATCAGGTGATTCTGATTGATGAACTAGAGGGCGACTATTTAGAATTGCCTCAACACGAGACACTATTGTGGTGAACGTTTGTAGATTAGGGGTATGCGATTGTAACGTGAGGATCAGCAGCCGTTTGGCTGACTTGACTGCAGCTTCCCACAAGCCTCCGAAGTGGGGAGCTCTGGGTGGAATGAATTTCCATTCAACTCCCCTGGCGGCCAAACGCACTTGTAGGCTCTCGGAGATACCAGAATCCATGGCCTTGCGAATTTCTGAGAATAGTCGGGCGGCACCGGCGAAATTGGTGCCATTGTCAGACCAGATGGTGGTAGGTACTCCTCGACGTGCCATGAAGCGTTCAAGGCATTGAAGGAAACCATCAGTTGTAAGGTCCATTACTGTTTCTAGGTGCACTGCTTTTGTAGCGAAACAAACAAACACAGCCAAGTACACCTGAAATGAACGGGATCCCCTTTTTCCTAACAAAGTGATTTCGAATGGACCTGCGTAATCAATGCCGACCGTTTGAAACGGAAAGGCTCGTTCAACACGGCCTTCGGGCAGCTGTCCCATAGTTGTCTCATACGGTACAGGTTTTATAGAGAAACAGCGGACACAACCTTTTAAGCAACGGGACACTACGGCACGACCATTGATGATCCATAGGCGAGAGCGGAGGTATGCCAGAGTGGCGCGGGGACCAACATGTAGACAGGCTTCATGTGCCTGCTTAACTATCAGTTCGGTCAGCTTGTCTTCCGAAGGTAACAAGGCGGGATGCTGAGTTTGATACTCCAAACTACTAAGGGCCAATCTACCTCCCACTCTGAGTAAGTTATCGGGGGCAAGGAACACGGAAAGTTGAGCTACAAATTTTGGTAAATTCTCCTCCTTCCCACGGGATTTCAGGGATTGGAAGATTTGCGGGAAATGCCTTTGCTGCGCACGGCGAACTAATCTTCTCTCCGCCGAACCAAGTTCAGCTGTAGTCAGCGGACCCGAGCGCTTCTTGAACGCCCGACAGTTGTGCGCAAAGCGCAATACCCATCCTATAACTCTCTTTAAGTGAGAGTAGGAACTAAAGCGAGATTCAATGTCAAGAGGTACATCCTCTGTCTTGGTGATTAAGTTAATGGCACGGGAAGCTCGGATTTCCGAGGTTACATCCGGAGAGAACAGGTCGGGGCGTACCCTTCTAATGGGCCACTCCGCTCTTGGTGTGCACAGCCACTCCGGACCACTCCACCATAGTGAGTCATTCACTATCTGGGATGGTAGAGCTCCACGGGAAGCTACGTCAGCGGGATTGTTCTGAGAACGCACGTGAAACCACGAATCGGGCGCAACATGATTGAGAATTTTTGCTACCCTATTTCCTACAAAGACCTTCCATATTGGTGCAGGATCAGCAGTTATCCAAGATAGAGCTATGACACTGTCAGAGCAGGTGACAATATGCTTGTCTGTGACGGAAGGGAAATTGGGGCGTACTTTCGAGATCGTCTTGCTCAATAGTTCGGCGGCGAGCAGCTCAAGACGGGGAATAGTTTCTAGTTTTAAGGGAGCTATTCTGGCCTTAGCCATAATCAATCTGGGAATATATTGGCCATTCACATCACTGACCACGTATATCACGGCAGCATACGCCTTCTCTGAGGCGTCAGCGAAACCCACTATCCACTGCGAAACGTTGGAGCTGGGAACGTGACGAGGAATCCTAAGGAGCTGCAATAAATCTAAGGATTCGGACAATACCTGCCACTCTCTCGAGAGGTGTTCGGAAATAGGATCGTCCCAGTCGCATTTTGAGCGACAGACTTCTCGCTGTATAGATCTGGCGAATACCGCCACCGGGATCACCCAACCTACGGGGTCATAGATTTTTCCTATCTGGCTAGCCAACTCTCTTTTCGTGCGAACCATTGGGGTAACAGGTACTTTGAAAAAGAATGAATCCGATCTGGGATCCCAAGCCACTCCCAACATTTTGAGAGGCTTCTCCTCCTCTCCGGTCATATCTACACAGTCCGTATGCGGACTGACGTGCTCTTCGGGAATCCCTTCTAGTAGGGCGAGATCACTAGAAGCCCATTTTCTGAGCTCTAGGCTAGCGGAGGCTAAAAGTGCTTGAAGTTCTTTTCTTACTCTAATAGCCGTTTCGATAGAGTCTCCTCCCCCGTGTACGTCATCTACATAAGTGTTTTGCAGCAACACTTGGGATGCCAACGGAAAGGATTCCGCGGAGGTTTCAGCTAAATGTTTTATCACGCGGTTGGCTAAAAACGGAGCACATGCTGTGCCATACGTAACTGTGGTAAGCGCAAAGTCCTTAATGGGATCTTGAGGAGAATCTCTCCAAACTATACGGAGCATGTCCTGATCCGGAGAGGGATGTCTGATTTGCCTAAACATTTGCCTAATGTCGGCGATGAATGCGAATTTAAACAGCCGGAAGCGAGTTAATATCGTAGCTATTTCGGGGAGGAGACTCGGTCCTACATGTAATATCTCATTGAGGGATCTCCCATTTGAGGAGCGTTGCGAAGCGTCGAAAACTACTCTTATTTTTTCTGGAGGGTCGCCTTCTCGGCGAACGGCGTGATGCGGTATGTAATAATGGGGTTGACCTAACTTTGGAGGCTGAACGAATCTCATGTGGCCCTGATTAAGATAATCCGACATGAATTCCCTGTAAGCGGATGCTAGCTGATTATCAGCTCGGAATTTACTTTCCACACTATATAGTCGGCGGAGGGCAATGTTGCGGGAGTCACCTAAAGATGATTTATCTTGCGAGAACGGGAGTGCCACCTCATACCTTCCTAACGAATCACGGAAGACGGAAGTTAGGAAAATTTCCTCGGCTTCCTGTTCAGCCGGAGTATAATGGGCAGCTTCTTCTACTGACTCTATTTCAAACATACGACGGAGAAGATCATTAGTTTGCGATTCTGTTGCGCTACTGCAACTGACTTCAAGGGTGGATACTTGACAACAAACGTGTTCGGGAACTACACTCGTTCCCTGGGGGGTTTGCAACTTATTGGCAATCGTAAACAAGGAGACTGACTCAGTTGGTCCGACAAGAGGGGGAACTAACGAATACAAATTACGCATGAATACAGGTGGCGAGCTCAAGCGAGCGGGAGCGTCAACGGAAGTGTCAACGGAAACTAGGTCACTGACATCTGAATTCAGGGTCAAACTAGCGGGAGCGTCAACGGGAGTGTGAACGGGAACTAGGTCAGTAACAGCTGGTCTCAAGGTCAATGGGGTGTCTTCCCCTTGCTTCACACTTTCATTAAATCGGACCTTCCTTTCCTTGAGGAAGGGGAAGTGATAGCTTTTCTCATAGTTAGTGGGAAATTTTCTGGGTATATTGCCTAAAGCTACCCAACCTACACGCGTTCTCATGAAGTGGGGCCCCTGACCTTTAGGCGCTGCTGTTTCCGGGAGCATGAGCGCTGCAAAGAGACCTGAGCTAAATAACATGTCAATATTGTCTTTTTTACTAAACTCGGGATCAGCTAACTGTGATTTTAATTTTCCCCCTGCCCATGGCATATTGAAAGATCGACTCGGAATAGGTATGGTTAATTTGTCGATCACCGAGGCTCCTACAGTTAAGAAAGTACCATCCTTAAGATGCAATACTAACGAGGTCGTAAACCTCAATGCTTGTCTAGCTGCGCCAACGCCACAGATCTCAGCGTCACAGGGATCCAGAGGGAGCTTGGCTCTTCGAGCCGCTTCTAAGGAAATTATATTACTTTCCGCACCAGAGTCTAATAATACTCGGATGCGTTGCGAGCGGGAGCTACGAGGTGGAGATATGTAAACTAGTGCTGTAGGTGTCAAGCTAGGATCATTAAATTTGATGGCTCTTTTTACGCAGTCATTAATTGAGGGTATTTTTAAAATGGATTTGGGGTGGTGTTGGAGGTTACTTTGTTTATTGTGAATATTATCAATTGAGTGAGAGTTTTTTCTAAAGACATGAGTAGATCGGGATTTACTTGATTGGGCGGAAATACAATTAGTAGCATTACAATCATGAACGGAACAAGGAAAACCATGACTAAACTCACCAATTGTAGCGGAACGGCGGACGAAATTGCGGGATACATTTTCGCCACGCCTAGAAGAGGCGTGGCCTAAACTTCAGAAACTTGAATTACTTTTTTGCGAATTATTACGTGATCTGAACTCGCGACTTGAGATACTGCCTACACTTAATGCACTTGTATCACTGACTTCACTTGACTGACTGCGATAGCGGGCGGAATCCTGAGGCGGTAGGAGCGTCCTCTCCAGACCACCGGACGCATTGCTGGGACGCACGGTTTCCCTTTCAAAGGTAGGGCTACGTCTTTGTTCAGGTTTGACGACGGGTTCACATATAAGGTAGTGATGACGTTCATTACACTCACTACACCTTCTTTTAGACGTACAGTTCATCACTCGGTGGTATGGGGAAAGACAGTTAGTGCAGAGATTGTTACGTTTGATTACATTCTTTCTCTCCGCCAGGGATTGTCGCTTAAAACGATGACAGAGATAGAGAAAGTGCTCCTGATTACAGAACGCACACGGATACGGGATCACTCTGCGAGATGGGCCCAACTTTGGTTTGGAATCGGAAGGATGAGCGGCGGGAACGGGATTTGGTGCTCCTTTGGAGCGTGTGGCGGACTCTAGCGGCACGGGCTGTAACTGCACAACCCTTAATTCCTCTTCAAGGAACTCCAACAACTGCACGTGCGTGGGAATGAAGCCCTCGTCCTTTACTCGCTCCCTATTAAATTTCTGCTGAAGGGCGGCGTCGATCCTCGAGAAGAGAGCCTCGAACAACAGGAAGCCCGTTAGATCGGGAGCTTCCACCGAAAAAATCGCTTCTATCCATGCCTTGGCTGAGGATAGATACTGCTCGAAAGTACTGGCGTCCATCTGATTCAATTTCGGGATCGTAGTTCTTTTGGCGAAGGTGGCTCTGGCTATTCGGTATCTTCCGGAATTCTCCGAACACAAATACTGATAAAATTGTTCGTAATTAGCAGCTTGATGCGCTGTCCCTTTGAGCCATTGTTCCGCCTGAGAGACTAACTTCCCTTTAAGGGCTTCGAACTTCACGGGATCCGGAAGGTGCGGAACATTATGTACTGCGGAGTTAAAACTTCTGATAAAATGCGCAAATTTTGTGATGTCTCCATCATAAGTCGGAACGGATGGAAGCAAAATGTGCATGACTTTCACTGCTTCGTAGGGAGTTTTTACATCATGGAACGAAAATTCACCTTTTGTGCGCGTGGACGCGATGGCTACCTCCTTTTCTGCTATCAGTCCTTTTGCTTTTCGACAACCTTCGATAATATACGGGATCCAGGCTAACCTTAGCTCTTCCTTGATGTCGGAACCGTTTACTTGTTCCAATAGTAGTTCTCCTTCATTGAGGATGTCCGTGGTTACCCGAACTGCGGAGTGAGGTTCTTGATTATCGTCATTTAGGTTCTGATCTAATGCCATGATCCATGACGAGATTTTGCGGTATATAATCTTGATATTTTCCGGCAATTTATCTACTTTGCCGTGCTCCATGCGGAATCCCTTTGGCTTGGCATCCGTCATGGTTAGGCTATCCACTGACGGCAGTGAAATCGGAGGTGAAGGTTGACGGGATTTACGCTTTGATTTCGGCATCCTGATATTACGAATTCTTTTTACTGGATGCGGAACTCGAACCGAAATAAAACGCGATAATTTCACTGCGGGATCCAAACCGAATGAAACTTGCGATTTTCAATATGGCGCACTCGGCGTGCTTGACGAAAACGGGATCCTGTTACACAGACTGGAACTAATGCTCAGCTCTGCGAACTAATTTCCCGGGTTTAACGGCACCAATGAATAATTCACGGAAACGAAACACACAGGTTTACGGGATCGAACACAATTTATTGTGATACAACAGCGGTATAAGTTGAATAAAATGGGAGAGCAATACAATCGTCATGAGACACGGGAACTGAATGAATGCAGGTTACACATCTTTCCGCAACTTGCGCGCCGAGAGCGCTACTGTCCATACACTGGTTGAGGAATATCAATTATTTAACACAATAGGTAAAGATGAACATAAATGGTTAACATGAATACAATAATCTTTGATTGCGTTGTACAGTTTCGGGAGCACAGATCACTCATTAAGTTTAATTAGTTTAATTACATTCGGGAGTAGTTTCCTTGTTCCATTCAGATACAGCTACACTAGCGCTCGACTCGGGAGTTCGGTGAACTCCGAGGCGGGAGATATGAATTTAGTCAGAGGCGGGAATTATGAATTTTGGTCACGACCAAACACCCACCATCATCCCATATTTATATTTTGTCACATTGTTTACAACAGTACTAAGTATTTATAGGAATATTTTTAAAATTTTAAATTATGTACTTTTTGGAAAAAAATTTGTAAGTTTTGTAAGCGAGATTTTGTAAGTTTTACATAGCCATGTTTAAGAAACGGTTTGAGATAAAAATTTATAATTTGGTATTTTTCTTAGTCTCAACATCTACTATGAGTATACCTAATTTGAGCAAAATCTAATATGGTGATTTAAATTGGGTGTGTTGAATTGACATGGAATGACCCGAAATTGGCCCATTGAAATGTGGAGTCTTGAATGATAACTTACGGCTTACCAACGAACGATTTTTGTGCGACGGAAAATCAGGAAGTTATACTCTCTAGCAACAATTTAGTTGTGGGTGGAAATGAGCGTGACATTATTTGCTGTTGAACAAAAGTTTGGAATTAACCTCAGCTAAGAAATATCCATGTCATATATTAATATATTTTTTCTTCATTTTAAATTAATAAAATTTGAGCTTCAACATATCACTTCAGATTACAAATTGAGAGACCGTAAAATATTAAATAAAAACGCTGCAAATTATTACACAAAGGTTTATTATTTTTTCAATTGAGTATGATCATAGTTTTAGTTGGCTAGCGTACGTCATAAGGCCCGTCCAGACTCCTCGGCGTGTCCTATTTCGAGTTGCCACAACCTATACTTCTATAATTTTATACGCATGTTTATATTTCTCGATTTGAGCTCCTATCAGTTCAAATAGTTATTGCCTTAATAATATCATTATCTAAGTACCTACGTACGAAAAGTCGAGAGGATATGTTATTAAATATGCGTAGGAAAAGCTTTGGTATTAACCACACAAATATGACCTTGAAAAAAACATATATTCATGCCTCGAAGGAACGCCGGCGCCGTACCCACCACAAGGTGCCGCGGCGCCGGCGCCTCCTCTCACTCCACCCCCCCCCCCCCCCCCCGCTCACCCGCCCCTCACCACCCACCGTGACCCCCTGCCAAGCGTGCCAGGCGTGCGCGCGTCGAAAAAGACACTTTTTCGCCCGTTTTTGGCCCATATAGCATCTATGCGATTAAAGCGATCGGGATGGTTAAACGTTAGGACCAACTAGACCCCAAATGGAGTCTATGTGCGAAAGAACGGGTTTTTTAAGTCAATTCTTAGGCCTTTTATGGCCCGGACGGCGGACGGACATTTCAAATTTGGATTCTACGCACCTTGAAACGTAAAGTGACAAAGTTTGAGGGGGGAGGGGGGGGGGGGGGGGGGGGGGGGTTAAAAAAATTTTTTGCTATACGATCACATAGGCTTATTATTGGAAATAATAAACCAAAAGTCATGCAGCATTCTAAATAATGGTCTGCTATTCAAAAAATGATTTTGGATTTCTTCGTTTTCTGAAGTTTTTATTGATTTTTTTGCACATATTAATGCAATTCAAGGACATTTTTCAGTACGATTTTGTGCATACATTTTTTGAATTTTCTAATTTAGGTGCAGTTGATAAACTTTATTTGAGTAATATTCCGCTAAAAATGTAAAGTTGACGATGTTTAACCTAATCGGCCGTTTGGTGCTTTTTACTAAGTTTTAAAGGTTTTTAGTTACCTTAAGTACTCAGGTACTCAAAACCTTTCCTTTCTTGGGAGTCGATGTCTAACTGCGATTGTTGAACAATTATTGGTAATACATTCTTTCAGAAATGCAATTACTTAAGAAAAGTATCTTTTTTCCCTTGCTTCACCTTCATTATTACCACCAGTATTCTAGTATTCACCAGTATTCTCAGAGTAGGTTTTTTTCTCTCTTAAATTATTCGATTTTCGTTTTAGAAGCATTAAAGGTGGCGCGTTATACCTTCTTCAAAATGACGAGAAAAAAAAAAAAAAAAAAAAAATCGACTGCTATATTTTTTCGAGCGGCTTCGTCCTTCAGGACTCCAGGCGAATATTTCGTTCGACGACATTTTCAAATAAGGGAGGGGAAAACTTACTCTGCTCTTTCAGTAAACTGCTCAAATTTCGAAAAAATTACCACACAAATCACTAAAAGCAGCTAAAAATTGATAAATTTATATTTTTTTAACAACATTTTACTCAAAAAAGTATGTTATCTGTGAACAGAAGAATCTAAAAATTTATGCACAGAATTATGTCTTAAAATGTACTTAAAATTCATTGAAATAGTCTAAAAATCGTTGAAAACTGTGAAAGATGGTAAAAATCCAATAATTTATGTTTGAAGTATATTATAGAATACTTATTATTCAGAAAAAACTGTTTGCCATAAAACCAAGTTATCGTTTTTTGTGTGCAAAAACCAAATTCAAAATTTTAAAATAATTCAACATAAATACAATAAGAAATACACTGCCAAGGACATGGCATAGAAGCTTCCTCTTGGCCTTCACAGTATGTCACCATCAAATGTTCAGAAATGACCGGTTTACCATTATCATGACGATATACTGCTGGGCAACCAAAATCTAAAACCTATCTAAAATCTGCTCAATATTGACGGACTTATGACTGTCACAAGAAAATTACGTTCACGCATGCGCTGAGCGTTCCGCTGATTGAATTACGTATGATGAAACTGATAGGGGATCATCTAGGGCTAAACCCACACTATTGCTGATAATTTCACTAAAATCCAATCGAAATTGTGGAAGTTATGGCTGTTGCAAGGAAATGTGTACAGACAGACGGACGGACAGACAGACCTTTATACACCAAAATAAAGAATTTCTGGGCACCCAGTCAGCTCTACGAACTCCATTGTTTTCTCTTCTTCCATTATATGACAATCGGAACGAATGGATTCTTCATTTAGCGTAATTACTTCCACATCCAGAAACGTCGCATTTTTTGGCATTTTAGTTATGTGGACTAGAAAAAAATACTAAACTTTACAACAACCATAAACTGCAAACCGCAAAATCTAATGTGCAAGAAACCTGACTGTCGCATGCACGCGGTTCGACTGCGGCTCTGGAGCAGGTTCAGTTTGGAGCAAGAGCACCTCAATGGCTGTTCAGTTCAGATGGTAGCGTTATCGCTCAAGGACACGTTCGAGGCAGTAACCATGGATTCACGAATCTCCATGAAAATAATGGGGTCACGTTAGCAGAACTTTATCAAACAAACCATTGTTTTTGTGCCCTCTGACGTCCGACCTTCTGCCGTTGTTCTGTGTATGGTTATAGAAGTTTGAGGAAGAATATATCGGGTTATACAAAGTTCCAAAGGGCGCATGCGCGGAACAAGCTGCACCTGGTCTTCTGGTGGAGCAGAAAGTTCATGTTCGGATCATGTTCTTTGGACAGTGGAAACACCATTTATCTTGTACTGAATATGAACTTTAGGACTGTGGAAACGCCTTTTTCTTTCTCCTTCTTCTCTCCACAAGTGCAAATGGGCCTGGACCTGTTCGGTATAGCAGTGGAAACAATCCTAAGTTGGCCCTGGTAGAACCCATTAGTGTTGGTGTGTGTTTTCAAACGACCTTCTCATTATTTTCTCGTTACTTCATTAGTAACGGAAGGACATGACGGAGTTTATAAACTACGAGTATAATTATTTTATATAACTATAAATAGGCATACAGTGCTACCCCCACAGGCTCAGGAGATACGTCCCTGGTAATGAATCATCAATGTACCTAATTAAATTCTGCGCAAAATGATACCATTGCCTTATTGGTGTCATAGCCAGATTATAAGGAAGTCCTCAGTAAATATCAGTTTTCGTAGTGACGGAAATAATGACTTGAAAATGCATACAAATCAATTTTCAAAATTGAAACTAAAATAATGTTTATGGTAAGAAATGAAAAGTAATCGTCTTTACGAACTTCGGAAATTCCGACAGCAAGTTTGAAAAAATACAATGGAACTAATGCTATCGAGATGGTGGCGTTGAGCTAATTTCACACGGAAGAATTAGTAGAATTTCATTCAGGGACCTTTGAATATGTCGTAAATTTGTGATCATGTGTGTGGAATTTCTTGAAGCACCTGCAATATGGTATTACAGGACCCTCCCCATTCAATTTTTTAACTGTCAATAAACACGTCAAATTTCATTATGATTCATTTGATACGTTGTAGTACCATTGAGTAATTAAGTACTATCAGAAAAACTACATACCTATTGAATGTGGATGATTCAGTGGTCATGATGGAATGTAAATTATGGATGGGTGATGCTATGCTACTTCATGTTTGTATAACTTACATACTTGAGTTACTCATGCGCCCTTTGTTTTTAGTTTGGGACCTCTGGTTAACAAGGTAAAAGAATATCAAGTGGAGACTATTGTCGACTCCCTCTGTTGGAATATGGTTTCTGATAAGGAGCAGCTAAGGGACATTTCTAGTATTGGATTGAAAACCGTCATCAGCGAGTTGCCTCTTGCATCCAACGCATTGGCCGCAAATGTATGTAAACGGATTACAGGCAAATTGAGTTCTGCAATTGAAAAGGTAAAGCTTACTCTTCTCGTGTTCCTGAGTTACATAGTTCTACAACCAGTCGTTTTTAGATTTACTAACGTTATTACAATCCTTACTTCATACTGCTTATGGTAATCTTTAGTAAAACTGCTTGCAACTATTGAATGTCACTGTCCAGCAAGAAGATGTGTCAGTTCAGTTGGAAGCCTTGGACATTTTGGCTGATCTTCTCTCTCGATTTGGAAATCTACTTGTTTCGTTCCATCAAACCATATTGAATGCATTGCTCCCCCAGTTAGCTTCTCCACGACAAGCCGTCCGCAAGAGGTACTGTAATGCCTTGGTTTTCTTTATCGTGTGAATAAGTAATCTATGTAAGAACAAACTGAGTTTGACTTGATAATGATTTTCAGGACCATCGTTGCTCTGAGTCATCTTGTCATGTCTTGCAATCAGCAGTTGTACAACAAGCTTATCGAGTTCCTCCTGGAAGGACTGACTAAAGATGCCTCTCCCTCCACTACTCGGACTTATATCCAGTGCATTGCTGCTATTTGGTTGGTATATAGCTATGTTGTGTCTTGCATTAAAAGCTTGGTTTGAAGGATATCAAGGACTCTCATGGTTTGGTTTCAGCCGACAAGCCGGTCATCGTTTTGGTGAGCATTTGGAAAGAGTTATGGAACTGATTGTCAACTACAGCAAACAGGAGGACGACGAACTGAGAGAATTCTGCTTGCAAGCTTGTGAAGCTTTTGTGCAGAAATGCCCAAAAGAGATCACGCCTCATATCACCACCGTCAGTCTCTCCAATTTTATTTTTATTCTCCCTGCTTTCGTTTTGCTATGTTCTTGAACATGTATAAAGTCTATACAGAGTGATTCCCTCGCAGATACAAAAAAAAATTTGGGTGAAACTACATTAAAAATGGAGTAAAATGCCGCCAACCGCATATTTTTATCTCAATCCGTACTCGAGATATGATTTTTTAAAGGTTTTTTCAGGAAAACCGTGTTTTTTCATTTTAAACTCGGATTTCTCCACTTTACTTCATTCAATTTTAACTTTTGACCACATTTTCGGAATCAGCATTAAATTTACTATAAGAATAGTGTACTTGGGTTCTTAAAAAGTACCATCCAAAGGCCCTCACATCAGCTCAAACATTGACGATTTTGTATTTTTTCAATATTTCTGAAAATCTTTAAATCTTTACTACTCTTTTAAAAAGAATCCTGGAAACTGGCAAATCTCATGAAAACTGCTTCATTTAATATGCTTTCCAACGGTATTATCAATTTTACTTTTATTTTGTTATTTAGGGGAGAAAATAATGTTTTAATGTTAAAAAATGTGGGTTTTTCAATGAAATAGTTGGTTTTCTCGAAAGATGACCCTCCATGAACCAACGAGTATGGGGTCGGTTTCTATGTATTTTTTCTCGCTGGATCAAATGGAAACTCTTGCAGATCTCTCAACTACGTTATAATCGAGTTTTACACTTTAATTAACTACTTTTACCCCATAACACACATACATTTAATCGTAACAAACAAAATAACATTTGCGATTTTAAGTGTAAAACTCGGTTATAACGAAGTTGGAGAGATCTACAAATGTTACCATTCGATACAGCGTGAAAAAATACATAGAAACCGACCCCATACTCGTAGGTTCATGGAGGGTCATCTTTCGAGAAAACCAACAATATCATTGAAAAACCCACATTTTTTAACATTAAAACATAATTTTCTCCACTAAATAACAAAATAAAAGTAAACTTGATTATACCGTTGGAAAGAGTATTAGACGAATCAGTTTTCATGAGATTTGCCAGTTTCCAGGATTCGTTTTGGAAGAGTAGTAAAGTTTTAAAGATTTCCAGAAATATTATTTTTTCAAAATCGTCAATGTTTGAGCTGATGTGAGGGCCTTTGGATGGTACTTTTTAAGAACCCAAGTACACTATTCTTATAGTAAATTTAATGCTGATTCCGAAAATGTGGTCAAAAGTTAAAATTGAATGAAGTAAAGTGGAGAAATTTGAGTTTAAAAGGAAAAAAACACGGTTTTCCTGAAAAAACCTTTAAAAAATCATATCTCGAGAACGGATTGAGATAAAAATATGCAGTTGGCGGCATTTTACTCCATTTTTGATGTAGTTTCACTCAAATTTTTTTTTGCATCTATCAGGGAATCACCCTGTATAGACCTTATGCTTTTGTATTTTGAAGTTCATCATGAATATGGATTTATTTTATGGTTCGATGATTTCTCACCAAGGTCCGAGAGTTGTGCCTGAAGTATCTTACTTACGATCCTAACTATAACTACGATGAAGCTGATGGTGAAATGGCTGGAAGTATGGACCTCGACGAGGAGGAGGAAGATGAGGACGATGACGATTATTCCGACGACGATGATATGAGCTGGAAAGTGAGGCGAGCATCCGCCAAGTGTCTGGAAGCTATCATTGCAACACGTCCCGAGTATGTTCCTGAATTGTACCGAATGGTGTCTCCTGCTCTTATCGCCAGATTCAAAGGTGTGTCTCCAGTATTTCTCGCTTTAATTGAAACAACACTAAGGTAGAACAAATCAACTGAGTATCAACATTCACAACTTTTTCATGCCTTGATATAAGATGCACAAAGTTTACTTGTTTTTGAGTAGTTAATTTAAAATTACCCTACCCTTCGAGGAAAATTTAGCAATTCTGCACTTACAAAGATCATTAATGATGCTCATTTTACTAAGAAGGTTAATAACTTGATCAACACATCTCTCAACTCATACTAACTCATTTCGCATGATTGGCGGAGTGATTGATCAAAGCTTTCTATACAATCAAGCGCCCTCTTCTATTAGTTGAATCAAAGACTTTCAATTATTCGCCTTCAATGATTGGCTGAAGAGTCAGTCGGTTTCTTAATTCTTAATAATGCTTGACTGAATCGATTGACGCAGTCTTTCAATGGGAATGTTTGATTATCTATGATAGGGAATAAAATTGGGATGGGGTTTGCAATTATTGTCTTCACAATTTGAAATGGTGTCTCAGTAAAACCTTTCTTCTAATTATCAGTACACAACTTCAAGTAGTTTGGCGGCATTGAGCTGACAAGCCGCATGTTCAAGACATTTTGCAGTTCGTTTTTTGCTCCCCCTTCAAAAATTGTACATATCAGCAGAATTCCAACTCAGACCTTTTTTCCAACACTGGAGTAAATCTCCACGGACCTAACCCACTTGGCTCCTGAGGTTGTCTCCCTTTGACTATGGAAATTTCCCATCACTTTACAGTTCCCTGTAGTCATTTAGGATGAAGAGGCAGGCCCACATTGTCAAATTTGACATTAATAACGGCATAGAAGTGTGACAGCTCCGATCACCCCGTTATAGTGCTTTAAATGCAGCCATCAGGGAGTAGCATCATAGGATGCAAGAAAATCATGATAAATCAGTTTTGAAATTGAGGGGACTATGTAGCCTCTTCTTTAAGGCTCTGTCAAACAACGTGGGCTGCCCTCGCAGACTAGGGGGGTCAAACAGAACGCGAAACTGAAGGCAAACTAGTGTGACTTTCTCCTTCACGAGCTCCAGCAGCTCTTCTGACGAAGAAGAATTGCATGTTTTGCCATCTGTCAGCTCAGTGATCTGAAAAAAGAAATGGGCACCTATGTTAAAGTAATGAACCTTGCAATTAGTGTTTTAGTTTTCTAAAGACACTCTGTTCAAGTGGGATGATTTTCGAACTAAATACTGAAGCAAATATAGTTAGGATGATGTAAATCAAATTAAAAAACTGCACACCCGCACGAGACCAATCAATTTTTCATTGATTTCTTCCCTTTCGCTACTCATTTCGACTCTGCCTGCCGTAGACTCTCTGAAAAATTACAACCTATCTGCTGCCCGCCATGGTCTCAACTGGCCCACACGAGCAGCTAGCCTTCTATTGGACGCTCGTAATGCAAAACCTCGTTAAACTGCATTCTTTTTGACAGAGCCTATATCGGCTATGAAATATAAACGGAATTGTCTATGGACTAACCAACACAACATACACAAATACTGGAACAAAATCAAACTGTAATTTAATAAAGGTGTTTAGCCGAGACAAGGAATTACCACAGAAGGACAAGTAAACATAATTGTTCAGAAGGATGAGAAACGTAAAACATTGAAGAGGGAATTTCGGTTTTGGAGGATGAAACATTTTCAACCTCTTGCACGAATAAAAGTTTCCCAACCATTAATATGGAGGAAAAAAATAATGGTTGAATTACCCGAAGCCTTTCCGTAAAGAAGCAATTGGAATGTTCTGAAAGAATTGATACATGAAAGGAAATTTTCACAATCGAAGAGGTTTGATTAAATTGGCCTCTCAGTAACTTTGTTCAGGTAGCCTGTCACTAAAGATTTACTCTGGAGTAGGAAAAATGAGAAGAGCTGAGGAGGACCAGGTTCTCTAGAGAACCATCGGTTCATGCTGTGGGAAGAAGAAGTTTAGAAAACATGCACGAGTTCTAATTCTACCGAGTTCCATCATTCTTGGGCCAATACGACTGGTTACAAAGATGCGTTTGGTAGGACATCAGAAGACACTCCCCCACGTACAAGGCACATTCATACGTGCACTTCCTCACTTTCTGACTCTAACACACCAAGACAATGACCATAGGCCAAACTAAGAATTCTTACAGAAAGAAACTACTGACCCTGTAGTTTCACCTTGAACACTTCCTCATATTTATTTTTTTTGTTGCTATTCCGAATGCCTTGTTCGTTGGTATTGCAACTCACTCACTCACTCACTCACTGCTCGGGGTTTCCATTGGAAAAAAAGTTTCAGGCACCATAAGAGGCTTCTACTCTCCCTCAAGAAGAGGCCCCTTTAATTTAAAAAAAGATCCCGCCGGTTATCCCGAGTTGGAGTAGTCACAAGCAAATCTTTTGCTTAAATCAGCAATTTTTTTAAATTCTTTTCCACTCTTTTCTGAGGGAAGCACTTTCAATTATATGATGCCCAAATGCTTCCGTTCTGGATCTCCAGTACCTGCCGCATCTGCAAAGAAATCCTCCTCGAGTCCGCAAGGGCACATAGGTTAGATGTTATTATCTATAATATTTAGCATCTTGCGGAAATCATAATGTCCGGTAAGGATCCCAATCATAGTTCTAATTGAATTTATACTACTTAGAAGCCAATATGTCCATTTGGGATCAGAAGACGTAACAAGCATTCTGGTTTGTCTGTATGTAGTTGTTTTTTTTTTTACTCCAGAGAATGTTGAGGTCCTGTGTGACCCATGTTTTAATTTTAGTATTACAGGCATTTTCGGAAATGCAGATGGCAGGAGAAGGGCCCTGAAACTGTTGTCCTGAGCCTGCTCACGCCAAACTATCCACGTTAACATTGCCTTTGTGATTCTCATGACCAGGAATCCATTTTATGGTTATTTTGTTGTTGTTAATAAACAAGTTGTTCAGGTATTTCTTTGTTTCCCAGACCAATTTTGAGGTCGTGAGGGGGTTCAGGAGTGCTTTAATGCTGGGCTGACTATCGGTAAAAATGTGAATGTTTTCGTTATAAGTGTTTTGGTTTTGCAAGGTGACCAGACACTTGTTGATAGCATAGATTTCTGATTGAAATACAGTTGCATATTTGACAAGACCATAAGAGTCTGCCACTTGAAGGCTGGGTATTAACACACCAGTACCAGAGGAAGGTTTGGGCAGTTGATGGTGTCTATAGTCTCAACAGGGGTTTTGTTGATTATTCCACTCATTTCTATCCTTTATTTAAAAGATGGTTTTCAAGTTCCAGAAAAATCTCCTTTATTTTATGGTTTGTGAAGTCTAACCGTATTTAGAAATAAAACGCGTACTCTCAGAAATTGGCAAGAAGGAAAAGAATTTATTTTTACTCAATCTTATCGAACAAACAAACGGGTACCTAGCAACTGAACACATGATGTCAAACAATAGATCGAATGGTTAACTAGATTGAATGAATAATTTAATAATAATACGAGTATGAAGCCACATCACTCCCCCTCAAGTGTCAACGATATCGTTCAGGAAATTGGACGTGCCGGCCACTGCGGGTGGTAGTTGGAGGTGGGTCCGTGGGTGAAGTTGATGACGCTGGGAGTGGCATCGCTGCAACTGGACTCGTGGGTTGGGCGAGCATAAAAGCTGGTTTGAGCCTGTCTATGGAAATAGTCTGTTCCCCTCGAGGCATTTTGATACGAAAAATATCTGTACGGGAAATTACAAGATAAGGTCCGTCTAAGTAGGCTTCGTCTCACAGCATACAAAAACGTTGAAGAATCCTTCAAATCGGGGTGAACGTAGATGGTTTTAGCAGTGTGGTACTTGAATGGAAAGCCATGGTCGCGTAATGAAGCAATGAGCGTAGGAAGATCTGAAGAGCTGGTGGGGGAATCGAACACATCAAGTGGGAGTCTTATTGGCTCTCCATAGATGATTTCAGCTGGAGTTACCGCAATTCCTGGGATAAGGTAAGATCGTAATCCAAGGAGAACTGTTGGCAAGGCTGAGACCCAATCGTCTGTGAGTTGAGCTTTCAATGCGCATTTCAAGTGGCGGTGCCATCGCTCAATTGCACCATTTGCAGCGGGATGGTAAGCAGTAGTGCGAAGGTGATGGGTACCAAGTATTGCAGTGAGATTTTTGAAAAGTTGGCAGTCAAACTGCTTCCCCCGATCCGTAGTTATTGGAACACCAAATCGGGCAATCCATGAAGTGATGAGCGTTGAAGCGACAGTTTCTGCTGTAATATCACTCAGTGGAATTGCCTCCGGCCATCTAGAAAAACGATCTATGATGGTTAGGAGATAACAGAAACCTTGTGAAGTGGGTAGGGGTCTCGACATTTATGTGTGCGAATCTGGCTTCAGACGGCTGGTAGGTACTAATTTCGCTGGAAGTTGACGCCAAACTTTTGTTCGTTGACATGGAATACATGTTTTTGCCCAGAGCGTGACATCTTTTTGAGAGAAGGCCAACAGTACCGAGTCTGGACTAGGTCTGAAGCAGAGGGTGAGCGAGATTATGCAAGGAGTTGAAAATTATCCTGCGAAATGGCTCAGGAATAAAAGGACGAAGTTTGCCAGTTGAGGTGTCGCAAATTAGTACGATGTTATTGTCGAAAGTCATATCTAGGAGATTGAGCTTTGAGTTAGTAGATCGCTTCAGATGTTGAATAAGGGTTTATGTCTTGGTGCATAAGCGTTAGTAGCATAAATCGAAAATATTTAACTCCTTGATTGTTTGACGTTGATAGCTTTTTGGAATAGAATTCCATTCTGTGAATCTGAAGCATCAACCATAAGGACCAGTGGGAGTCATTACTAGCTGTTCAAAAGCTTGCGATG
Organism: Adelphocoris suturalis; assembly: GCA_030762985.1. NCBI lineage: Eukaryota > Metazoa > Arthropoda > Insecta > Hemiptera > Miridae > Adelphocoris > Adelphocoris suturalis. The sequence continues at coordinate 12,711,679 of CM061046.1, forward strand.
GTCACGTTTTCTGGGACTTGCACACAAGTCAAACAATGGCTGTTGCAGAGTAGCAGCATTTGGCATAGAGCGACGGTGTGCAACTCCAAAAACACATTTCGACACATTGATAGTGAGGGTGTGTAAATGAGAGGTATACTCTTGGAGGACATGACTATGGGGTTTCAGTAACCGCGTTCAGAGCCCTATAGTCACCACAAGGCCTCCATGTGCCGTCTTTCTTTGGGACCATATGGAGGGGGCTGGACCATGGACTTTTTGATGGTCGACATATACCCAGGTCAATCACCCAGGTTTGGAAAAGATAAAAGAAGCGAAGCATATTCATGACGGGGATCTATGACATGTACTGTGTGGTGGTCAGGCACATTGCTGTAGAGGTCTCCGAGAGAGTTGAGTGCCCATGCTCCCAGCTGTCGCGTCCAAGGTCCAAGGGGGGCAGTTAGTTTCCGGTTGGGAGGACTTGAAGAACACGGGAGTAAGCATTTGCGTGCGTTGATTCCATATCGACGTGTGATAACGGCAAATTTCATGTTCATCGCGGTCTGGTTTTGGAGTAGCTGAACGTCCTCGTGGTCGGGTATTCCGCCCAACAGATCGAGAACGGTTTGACTGTTGGGTTAGCGAAGCTATAGAAGCGGTCAGTTGGGCGATTTGTGATTCCAAACGGTCAAAACGAGTGTTAGTGGAGTCAGAATTGTCAACCGTTTGATGGAGTACTGTGTGGGAGCCAATTCAAGAACCTTAAAGGGTTTTCTGTCGCCTAAATCAAGTTCAGTTAGGAGTTTATTCTGCCTGCAAGCGGTCCATTTCTTTGTAAGGTGTGAAGGAGAGAGGTTTTAATTTGTCGTGCGGTCGAAGAATCAGATTGCAATGTTTCCATAGCAGTTGTACGGAAAAATCGAAGTTACGCAGTTAATGGAGTACGGTCTACCGGAAATCCCGAAATGTTCGCGGAAATTTCGCGGGATATTGCTGAGATTTGATACGTAAATAAACGGTACACTACACAATCCAAAATTTTGTTTACGCGGGGTCACCACTTATGAAGTCTAACCGTATTTAGAAATAAACGCGTACTCTCAGAAATTGGCAAGAAAGAAAAGAATTTATTTTTACTCAATCTTATCGAACAAACAAACGGGTACCTAGCAACTGAACACATGATGTCAAACAATAGATCGAATGGTTAACTAGATTGAATGAATAATTTAATAATAATACGAGTATGAAGCCACAAGTTCATCAGAGAGCATAAGGGTTTCTGGTGCCGTTAACCACAGCTTGCATGGAATAAACCATTGCGAGAGTATCCAGTGGTGCTAGTCCAAGGATAATTTGAATGCATCTAGTTGGGGTAGTGCAGAAAGCTCCACTAATAAGCATGCAGGCTAATCTTTCGATTTCGCCCAGGTATTTGATGTTTTTAATACCTGGCCACCACACTACCACTCCGAAAAGGAGTCTAGGCAGAATGATGGCCTGGTAGATCCAGTGAGCTATTCTGGGGGAAAGTCCCCACTTTTTTCCAATTGCTCTCCTGGCGCAGAAAAGGCTATTGGTAATTTTTTTGACCTTCTATTCGATATGTGGCTTCCAATTGAGCTTGGAATCCAGAATAATACCGAGGCATTGCTAGAAATGTAAATTGTGTTGTTTATCATGTAGTTTATAACTTGATTAATTAAGTATCCTTATTTTGTTTTAGAGAGGGAAGACAACGTTAAGAGTGATATTTTCCACGCATACATAACCCTTCTGAAACAAACTAGAAGCTCCACGGTTAGCAGTATTGACCCGAATTGCATGGAGGATGAAGACAGCCCCCTTTGCCTTCTCCAGAAACAGGTGGGTGAAATTTCTTCATATTGTGTTGTAGTGAGAGCAGTCATCAAGCTAGACATATATATTTATCATATCAAATCAGAGCCCTTATTGTTACTTAATTCCAAATTCTCAGCATTAATTATTGCATTTGTAATACATCAATTGTAAAAAAACTATTAAGATCACAAAAACGCTACGATCATCTAAGTAATCAGGACTTAGCTCATTTTTTTGCATTAAAGGAGAGTGTGCCACAAGTCTGGTGCCGATCTAAATGAAATATTTAGTGGAGTTTCTCCATTGATAATGAGTCGACACGTATGTCTGTCCGCTCGACAGATTGGGCTGTTTTAACTTTTAGAAAAATGGAAAAAAGTCTAAAATGGCTACATTTGGCGTTCACGAAAGTGATGCTGCTCCCACGTATGCGCTATATTAGTTGCGCCCCACATCCCTGCGGCGCCCCACAACCCTCTCGGCACTTGAGTTTCTATGGTTGTATGCAAATATATATTGTAAGAGAAAGGTACTCGTAGATAGGAAACTTTTTGGAAGGTACTTACAAGAAATCAGCATTAAAGTGCTTCGTCAAAGGTCTGTCACGGTTTTAGGGTCGGTAAATTTCTTTCACGTCCTTCAGGAATGCGACGAACACGTCTGGCTCGTCCTTCCTCATCAAACAGTAACTATCCTAATGAGACTGAAGCAGCTCGCGAGATGTCCCTCTCATTTTTTTCAAAATCTTTATTCTTTAATCTTCGCTTGTTGCATTTCACCACCGCACTAAAGCTGGTCACACATGAGCGTTCCAAATGGAGTGGCGTGGCGCGAAGCCGGACGGTATTGGAACGACGAAGGAAAGGGTGGGAAGTAGGGGTCACAGACGATCACTCCACTCCATTGTCGCATTCACGGCTAGCATCAATAAAAATAATCGAAAGTTACCAGAAAAATGAAATGAAATAAAAATGAAATTTATTACTCCAACACTACAAGAACACATTGGTGGCAATGAGTATAGAAGAAAAAAGAAGTGTAAAACACTATTTGAATGATCAGATCCACTTAAATGGCTAGGATTTCCCTACACCGTAGAACATTGTTCCGTGCTGTGGAACCTTGTTCAGTTCCTTCCTAAATGAACCTCGCATAGTTCAACTTTTTCAGAACCACATCCTTCGTGGCCGTGGGTCAACCGTTTTGAACAGTGACAAGGCTTTCAAGGGCCAGGTTTCTTTTCACCTTGTCGTGGTGTTACGGACACTGGTTTTCCACAAGCAACTGTGCTCCCTATACATATCAATAACCGAAATTACGAAATCGCGGTTTGAAGCACTCATTTTCGTTTGATGACAATGTAGTTCGGGTAAAAATCGTGAATGGAGCAGCCAAAGAGCCCAGTGCTGCCGACTGCTCATCATCAACTGAGACAAACACGCACGCGCTTCGACATACACGATCGCTCCATTGCGCCATCTGTCCATCCCGCTCGATTGGGTTTTTCCACACACGAGAAGTTGACGTGATGGAGTTTTGGCGTGGCACGATGGCTTTTGGATCTCTTGGAATTCCATCACGCCTCGTCCGTCGCTCCAATCATGATCGGGTTTCGCCATACACGTCATTCAATTGGCGCGCTACCAAGCCATTTGTCGTGTTGGAACGCTCGTGTGTGACCAGCATTATGGCAAGGCCCTTCCGAACATGTACCTATAAGAGCTTGTATTCGCGTAAAAAACGTAACGCACATTCTTTGCATTGTCCGGCCGTTGCATAAAATTCGCGGAGAAGCATTTCGGTGTAGTTCGGTTGACACTTTGCCGATAAAACTGACGGACATGATGGGATAAGGGATCATAATGGAACTTTCAACTGTGTTCTTGCGATAAGAAATTACAGTTGTCTATGATGAAACTTAACTTCGCGATTATGGTACAAAACAAACACGTTGAATACCGCTGAGGGGCGCATTGCAAGTAGTGTGGGGCGCTTTCGGAACCGAGGTGCTCTTTGGAGCGTGTACTAATAAAGAAACGCGACTGTGGGGTGCATATTAATAGTATTCGAACCAATTTTAATGAACTTACACCAGCGTTTTTACATTAAAAAAAAAAGTATATAGGGGTTTCTTATAGTTAAGCCTCAAGGCCAGATTGCAGCGCGTAAAATAGGGCCTACGCCATTAGTTGCCAACTTGCAACTTTAGAAAACTCACAAAATAATTTTCAACAAAGTTTTGAATCGTTAGGCCTTCAGTAGAAATTGACACTTTCATTTTCAACTGTTCGCAAGCATTTTAGGAAATTTTTCAGAAAATTAAATGTTACATACATTGAATTGATTTGATTTTTTTGTTATTTGCCTGAGAGTAAAATTGTAAAAGACTTAATTAATTACACTGTATATTCAGAGTGGCATTAGTATGTAATCTATGCTTGTCAATTTCTTCTAAATACCTAACGATTTCTGATTTTTTGGAAAATTGTGTTGGGATTTTTAGAGTTGCTTGTTGGCGCTTTATCAGTGATGATGTAAGCCCTATTTTACGCACTGCGTTCTGGCCTTGCTGGGGCTTAAATATGGAAATCCCTATATACCACTCTAATGTTTTTGGATGTAGAAACACAGTTCATTTCATCGAAATTGGTTAAAACTCTTGGGAGCAGCATTAGTTTCGTAAAGTCACATTTTGCCATTTTTTGACCTTTTTAGTTTCTCCCAAAGCTCCATGGGCCCATTCTGTAGATATTGGCAAGATATTGGTCGACTCATTTTCGACGTATAAAGTCCCGTAAGTATTTAATTGAGTTCAGCGCCGTGCTTACTGCACACTCTCCTAGTTAGTGCATTCATAAGGTTTGACCCTAATTCAGTTGCATTCATTTTAACTATTCTCACCCAACCTCGGATAATTTCGACCATAATATTAAATTGTCAATGAACTGGACATGAATTTGATCGCAGGTTCCTTCTCTGGTGAAAGCTATTCAAAGCCAAATGAAGGAAAGGAGCATCAAAACGAGGCAAGATTGTTTTGCTTTATTGAAAGAACTGGTCACTGTACTGCCTGGTGCCCTCACCAATCATATTCCAGCTCTAATACCAGGAATACAATACTCGATGGGGTGAGTTGATAAAATAAATAATGAAATAAAATATTAATAAATAAGTTTGTGAATCAACCTTGAGTTATTTCAAGTGAATAAGAATTCATAATTTTAGATTGCTCCTCCCAAGTTTTGTACCAAGTGACATTTATAAAATGTTAGATTTAGGGTTTAGGAAGGATAAATTATAGAACTTTCGGGTCAATTGGATCCATTTTAGACGTCCTGTTGAAGCAATAGATTCATTCTCCAAACTATTTTTTTTTCTCAAGAAAATCTCATAAAAAACGCTGCAAATTATTACACAAAGGTTTATTATTTATGTATTAGTTATTAGATAGCCCTTCTACGTAGATATCTGGTCCATAATTATTAAACGCCGCTTATAGTATATTTAGTTTCGGAACTCGGAGCTTCGGACCTCACAAATGGGTTCAATCCATTACAGCAGCCGAATCTCACAATTTTACGATTTTTAATATAATTGATAAACAAAACAATTTATTACCAAGTCATCTTTCCAACACATAAAAGTGTTACCTATATTGTATATTGATATCATTTAATTGGTCAAATTTCAAAAAATGGGCTGACAAAATCACTGAAAATGGCTAAGAATCGTGAAATTGATATTGTTTAGCATAAGATTGGTCAAATAAGGTTTATTAACTATGAAATAGAACATTCAAAAATTTATGTACGAAATTATGCTAAAAACTTCAACTTCATTAAATTTTGTTTTAAAAAATCTATAAAATTGCAAAAAATAGCCTAAAATCCAAAATCTCTTCTTGAATAGAAGAGTATCATTTAGAATTTTTTTTTTCCATAAAATTAATAGCTAAAATTTTCTTTTCACTCATGAATCTCCAATTTCTATACAACTTGAAATATACAAAAAAAGACACTTTTTCACCTATTTTTGGCTCATAGCACCCATGGGTGTGGAGCGATCGAGCTGGCGAGAAGTTAGGACCAACTAGACCCCAAGTGGAGACTATGTGCGAAAGAACAGATTTTTTAAGTCAATTCTAAGGCCTTTTATGGCCCGGACGGCGGACGGACATTGCAAATTTGGATTCTACGCACTTTGAAACGTAAAATGACAAAGTTTGAGGGGGGTTTATAAAAATTGTTTGCTATACGATCACATAGGCTTATTATTGAAAATAATAAACCAATAAACTGATAAAAACTCGGCTTCGCCCCCCTGAACCCCCCAGTTGCTTTCCGCTTTGAGCTTCGGCTAAAATGCTAAAACATGGAACATACATTCTTCCCGCTAATTCGTAAATGTAAATAAATTTAAAACTTTGACATGAATGTTGTACTAATGGAAGTTGGAAGGAAGTACTTAGGTAGGTAATTTTATGTTACGGTGCGCGTCTACAATTAATATAACCAAGATTAACTTCTCAACCAAGTGACAACAAGACAAGCGGCATTGTTTACTATATCCATATATAACATAAATAAATATAAAACTACGACATAAATAGAACAGAAGAACAAGTACGAAAGAAATGCGTGATAAATCAAGAGCTTTCCAACGAATATAGAACGATTTTTGTCCCATAAAAACTAAAGAAGTTTTATTTCCCCAGCTACGGCTAGGTTGGACGAGAAAGTCATAAGACAACTTCGTGACACTTCCGCGTAACGTTTTCGGGTAGCTGGATCAAGGCTAAAGCATGTTCCATGCTAATAAGATAAAATGAATAAATGGCGAATGCAGGTTTACAGGTCCATCCCTACGTCTGGTTTGTAGTAGTAAATCCAAATTATCCTTGCTCTGCAAAATTCACTGACAACCAGGGTTGCATCGTAATTAAACTCGACGGTAGTCGTACACCGGCCCGTGCGTGGTTCCCTCCTCCGCCGCGCAGCGGCGCTAGTCTCCCACTTTTATCTTCCTCCTACTGAAAAGTGAAGTATTGTGATTGTCTCCTGACACGATAGTTGAGGTGTAGCTCAATGGATATGATAACGGTCTCGTGAGACAAATGTCGTGGGTTCAAATCCTACTGATTGATGTATTTTTTTTGCTCGTAAAACTCCCGAAATGTACTTCTAAAACGTCATTCTGACCTGAATGTACAACTAATTTGAATTTTCACTAAGGGATTGACTACTTGATGTTATGTATTTTTGAGATGCGAGCTTGTGAGCATCCAGACCACCAAACTATACATCATTCTGATCTACATGCCCAACTAATCTGCATTTTTACTAAGGGATTGACTACTTAATGTTATGTCTTTTTGAGATGCGAGCTTGCGAGCATCCAGACCACCAAACTATACACATCATTCTGACCTGCATGTACAACTAATCTGCATTTTTACTAAGGGATTGACTACTTGATGTTATGTCTTCATGAGATGCGAGCTTGCGAGCATCCAGACCACCAAACTATACACATCATTCTGATATACAAGCCCAACTAATCTGCATTTTTACTAAGTGATTGACTGGTACACAATCTCCTCACCAATAAATATATTTTTTCTTGGCATACGGATAAATCCGTAGATTTACAGGTCGGAGCGATCATACAAGCCCAGACTGATAAAGGAGGAGACTAGCACCGCTGTGCGGCGGAGGAGGGAACCACGGGCCGGTGTAGGGCTACCGTCGAGTGTAATTAATTAGTCTCTTTATGTAATCTAACAACAGAAAAAATAAAACCCCCCCCCCCCCTCCTAAAAATAGTTGTACATATTGCAATAATGGTGCAGTTAATTTTCCCTTCCATCACTCCTCCTCACCATCTATCCATCACCATAGTTAAATTCCCTATTACAAAAAAAGGAGAGAGAGAGAGAAAAATGAAAGTAAACTGATTTATCAGAATTACCCTCTTCCGTTCGTCACCACCGATCATAAATTTGTAACTATCAAGGTTTGCTGCATAACTGGGCTGAAAGAGATTTGAAATCCTCGAATTATGTTTCAAAACTAGACTGAATGCGTAAGTGAACAAATCAAACGAAAATCGGTTGAGAATTGTGACTTGGGCAGCGCATAAAAGGATCAGTAATTACCCTCCCCCCATTCACAACAAATAATTTGATATTCCCGAGGTTTCTTGAAAATCAAGACCAATAAATAAAAACACACAAGACATAAATCTATGATTGTTCACGGATTCGGTCTTAGAATGTTCTGAAACAGATTAGTATTTGGTGATTTTTTCTCTCATGCTCGTGTTGTCCCACACCCATTTTATTTGGCTGTTCCTCGAATGATGAAGCCTTGCCTATATTACCGAGCTTCAAAGGGGCCTCCCAATAAAGTGACGTTCAGGTAGGAGAGGTTCTGTTACGTCTGAGGAAAACTTCTGCATTCAAAGAGGTTTGATCACACTGGCCTCATAGCTCAACACGTTGGAGCACTGTTTCTACACGTAAAGAGAGATTTCTCCTTAAGAATTAAGATCATGAGTTCAAATCCTGTCAAGGTGGGAGTTTCACCGTTTGCTCCTGGGCCTAACGAAATTTGACTGCTTGCTCCCAGCTGAGCTAAAGTGATGGTCGCCCTTCGGTCTCAGTTGACCATTTGCTCTTGGCCAAAAAAATTGTGAGCTATCAGCATTACCCAGAGGACACCACGAGGAGGTTGCTTAAGTTGTCCCCCAAATCGGTACCGAAGAGGCACCTCGTCAAATTAATAAAAACATACCTTAATTTACAAATTATCCTGATTTAGGACTCGTCTAGTCAATTAAAATACTCGGTTATTCCTCCTCATCGACGTGAGGTCGCAGTTTGAAGGACACCCTTTGCACGAATTTGTAACCGGAAATTTCCCCTTCCTCGTGTCTCCGAATATACCGCCTTACCCACTCTTGTTTCTGTGTTATGTCTGGTCTCGGCTCGTGGATGTAGCTGATGTTGATGGAATGTATCTTGGCATAAACCTCCACTTGAATTTCGTTTAGGACTTCATAAAAGTTGTAAATGTTAGGGTGGGGACTGATAAAATCTCGATTGAAAGATGCATGAAACTACTCACACGCATTGTTTGTGTACGTCACATCAGCCAATTGCGGTTCCATGCCGAGATGACGACTGAACTGATAAGAAACACTCGTAGTAATGTTTGGGAACAAACTGTCAACGTCTCTGAGTCAAGGCCACGACTTCTGACTTCCCTGGGAGCAAAGGGTCAACCATCAAAAACAATCACCGGCACTTCTGCCAGCCGGGAGCAAACTGTAATACGCCCGTCAAGGTATCAAATATGATACCTTGACCAATAAGAATAGCAATTTTCGCGCGTTCGTTGTCTACTCGCCGCACGTTGGTCCAGATTTCAAAAGTAGCAGCGAAAAAATCCCTACAGCCCATTTTTTGCTTTCTCACTACCGAAGGCACGTTTGGTATGTTGAACGGTTTGCTTCCCGCTAGATCATCAATAAAACGCCTTCGGATTTTTAAGCGTGAGACCATAGAGAAATCTCACGCGCTGCTAGCAAATCTATTGTTTAGACAATAAATCTCTAAATTCCATCAATGATCGCTAGATAGTGGGACTGGAAGGTATAGAAATTGCCTCGTAAATATCAGCTTCTTAATTTTTATCTGTTCCTCTTCCTTATTAGTGGCCTCTAAACATCTTTTTATGGACGCTATGTATAATATCGATGAGAAGGGGGGGCATGTGCATCATCCGTCCCAGTAGATGTATCGTCAAGCCTTTGAGAGACCTAGAAAGCACGAAGTAATTAGTCCCTCATTAGCCAGACTGTAAATATCGCATTCCCTAACATAGAATTTTTCATTCCCTTACTCACTTGAGTCAAAATACACCGTGACAATGACCTCGCTCTACTGCCACTTCTTCCAATGAGCATCTGCTGAGCCAGTAGCTACAGTTCCACTTCTTCATTTGTCCGACCACATATCAGCTGATACGGCTGGTATTTTACTCATGGATAATGTAAAGTTTGATGAAAATTCCTGCAGTCGAAGTGGTTTAACTGCACTGGCCTCATAGACTCATTGCTCAACTAGTTGGAACACTACTTCTAAAGAGAAATTTCTCCTAAAAAAATTAATGACATGATTTTGAACTCTTGTCAAGGTATTAACTATTTTTGGGCTGAAACATTGATTTGAGAACAAAATATGTAAAACAAGCTCATAAATCATAATCTTTTATTTTTCCTCATTTAAATGAATTTCAATTGCTTCATTTAATTAATTTAATGATGAGTTTAATTTAATTAATTTTTGATGAGTTTTTCCTTAAACAAATGCGTTTGACAATGTTCTGCTTGTAACTAAATCTCATGCCTGACTAGGTTGTCCTACACAATACTCATTTCATAATCAGTGGTGTAGCTGAGTCATTCCTCATGGAGGGGCAAACGTCGAGGATTTCATTTTATTTTATAGTTTTAGTACTAATTTATAGTGCTTATTGCTGAGTATACGAAGATATACGTAAAACGTTCATATAAGTATGTAGGTGCTCAATGGCATTTTGAAATGATCTTAAATCACGGACGCTTTAATATTCATAAACCTACCTATGGATTATTAAAATAATACTACTTAGAAAAAATATCATCCAAATAACTAACCACAACGTTAAAAACTACTATAAATACGGATAGGTACCTACCGATGAACTGAGGAGCACTAGGTTTATTATACTATTATACTCCAATAAGACAAGTTTATTTCACCTAAACATAAGACGCTTTACCCCGAACCAAACTATCTCATCTCTTCCTCCCTATCGCAAAGTAACCTTACACATCGAAACAGTGATATTCATTTTCTTGTTCATTAATTTTCAAAATCTGCCATTGCGAAACCTTTTTGTGAATTAGAAAAGAACTAGGAAACTTGGAAATGCTGGAAACTGAACACACCGGATAGGCGGGAAAATCCTCTTGGTGGTTCAGCGTTACTTGAAGATAAGTAGCGTCATTCTAAAATGAAATGCTAATTCGATCCTCTTGATTTGATCAGGTTATCATATGGTGCGGCTCGCCCCAGATGATAAAATCCCCAAGCACCTTATCCCAATTGACTTATCGTTTAGGAACTCTCTAATATCACACAATTGTATTAGTATGTTTTTAGTAGGTACCTACCTACGCAAAATAAAATAGAGGGCATGAAACTGAGATCAAGAAACATAACAAAATGTAAACCAACTCAAACTAGCAATATGCTAGTTTAGAATAAAAAAACTGCTACACTAGATTATTTTTATTTGTTTTCTATTAAACTCAAGCATGCTTCTATTGATTGTATCCTTGCTTTATTTTAACTGGGCTTTTATTAGTAAATTAATGGTATAATACATCGGGCAACTGTTTTGAATCTAGCAACCAAGCTTGATCAAGTAAGTAGTGAAAAGTAGGGGAAGTTCATAGGGGAATTTCGGTGGATACTGAACAATGGATATTTTTCTAGGGAAAAATCGCATATGGGCTAACCCCAAAAGGTAGTTGGGAACGGCTTGATTTCAGTTTGCAGTATCCACATTTCCGTTTCGTTGACTAGGTGATTTAACTCAATCCGTGGGGCTGTACAATAAACACGCCATTTTGCCCCTACACGAACGAACCTAATAAAAATTTCTCTATTTCAAAGAGCGTCTCAAGTCGCTAGGCAACCGGATTTTATTATAACAATAGTTGTTGTGTTTTACTAATTGCATTCTTTAACTGGAGTTCGAAGCGTAAAATTACTAATTTTGATTGTATCCATACAACAAAATTCTGCATCCTCCATAATTTATGGAGGGGCTCTGCCTACCCTGTCCCTCCTCAAACTACGCCACTGTTCATAATAAATTGTAAAGCCTAGTCATTCTTTATTCTAGTTGAAACCCGAATCTTTGTAAATACAATCACGCCTAGTTTTTTTTTTTTTTTTTTTTTTTTTCAATATTCTTTATTGCACCAAGTATTACTTATTAACAATATTATTTTGAAAATATGGACTTTAATTCAAAACTAAGATACATCACTGAGTTTTGTTGATTATGGTGGATGTTTCACTTCACTGCTTCACAAGTAAGCAAGGTCGAGTGGTTTGGTACGCTTCAATCTTCTGATGATATCACTTGTATCAAGGAGTTGGACAGCTTCCTCGTTGATGTGACATCTTAACCGCTGTAGGTGTCTCACAGCTTGTCGCTTTATAGCATCGTTTATTGTTTCGATCCGAAGCTCATGATGGAGACGTTCGTTTCGAAAGTACCATGGTGCATTGACCACCGTTCTTAGCACATTGTTCTGGAATTTTTGGATGATGTCTCGATTTGACTGAGCCGTACAGCCCCAAAGCTGAGCTCCATAAGTCCAGACTGGTTTAAGGACTTGGTTATACAATGTTAGCTTGTTCTGGATTGACAACTTCGACCGTCTCCCCATTAGCCAATGCATTTTTCTGAATTTTAGAAGGAGTTCTTCCTTCTTTTTCTTGACATGGGCTTTCCATCTAAGTTTGGCGTCCAGTGTCATGCCTAGGTATTTGGCTTCATTAGCATTCGGAATAACTTTTCCCATGAAATGTACCGGAATATACTCGATTCTCTTGTTGGTGAAATCGACATGTACCGACTTAGTTTCATTTATCTTGATTCTCCATTTTGCTGTCCACTTTTGTATGCTGGATATTGATTGGTTTAACTTGTTGGTGGATTCAGTGTTACATTCTCCGACTGCCAAAATCGCTGTATCATCTGCGAAGGTGGCTGTGGTGTTCATTCCAATTTCTGGGAGATCACTGGTATAAAGGACATACAAGAGCGGTCCAAGAACACTCCCTTGTGGGACTCCTGCCTTGATTAGCTTTGGCTCTGAGTAGGCGTCTTCTTGCTTTATTCTGAAATAGCGATTGGTGAGATAAGACTGAAGCAGCTCAGCATACTTTATTGGTAGATTTTTGCGCAGCTTGTAGTTGAGTCCCTCATGCCAAACTTTGTCAAACGCCTGAGCGACGTCTAGGAAGACGGCTGAGCAGACTTTCTTTTCCTCAAGGGCTTGTTCAATTATATGTGTTATTCTATGGACTTGATCTATAGTGGAATGTTTCTGTCGAAAGCCAAACTGGTGCCTTGGGAACAGCTTACGTTCTTCGATTATGGGTACTAGTCGCTTGTGGATTAGTTTTTCAAATAATTTTGATAATACTGGTAGAAGTGAGATTGGTCTGTACGAACTTGGCTCCGTGGGAGGCTTTCCAGGTTTAGGAATCATTATGATCTCGGAAATCTTCCACAACTGAGGAATGCAACGGTGTTTTATAATTGCATTAATAATCATGGCTATTTTTGCAATGGCTTTACGCGGGAGATGCTTAAGGATCTGACCAGTGATAAGGTCGTAGCCAGGAGCATTTTTTGGACTGATTTCCTTATCGATTATGAGCTTAATCTCTTTGATAGTAACGGGTGGAATGTCGACATCTTGATCAATACCATTTGCGACCTCTAGAGTCAGTTCATCTGTCATAGCAATGTTTGGAGTGAATATGTTTGCTAGGTAATCAGCAAAAATCGCTGCTTTGTCTTGATTACTCTTAGCCCAACTCCCATCGGAATTTTTTATGGGTGAAGCTTGTATTATTGGTCTTTTAAGATATTTGGTAGCCTTCCAGAGTGAGTAATCAGTATCACGATGACTTGTGAGTCCCATGATATAGTGCTCTTGGGTTTCTTCATTGATCTCCTGTGTCAAAGACCTCAGTTCACTTTCTGCCTTGTACCATTCTGATTTATGGCTGGGTACTCTAGTTACTTGCCATCGTTTTCTGGCCTTGCGTTTTTCTTTTATTGCAGTGACTATTTTCCGAGGGTAATTTATCCCTCGGAGTCGCCTTGTAAGTGTTGGTGTATTTTCCCAAGCAACAGTTTGTATACTGCAAACAAGATGCTCGAGCTCGTGTTCAATTTCTTCTGGTGATTGTAAGGACTTACTCAAGTCGATATGTCTGCATATTTCTTGCTTGAAGAGCTCCCAGTTGGTCTTCTGATTGACTAGGACAGGGTTGGATGGCTTCTGAATGATTCGATCACTGAGTGTCAGTATGATGGGTGAATGATCTGAACTGAGATCAAAGTTTTCTTCGACTAGCAGGTAGTTCGCTGAAATGTTTTTCGTAATGAAAAAGTCAATCAGATCGGGTGTCTTGTCGGGGTCTTGTGGCCAGTATGTTGGTTTCCCGGTTGAAAATGCTTCGCAGTTTTTATCATTGATTGCTTGAATCAATCTACGACCTTTTGTAGTAGTTAGTCTTGAACCCCAAAGTGTATTTTTAGCATTGAAATCCCCTCCTAGGATGAAACGATTCCCAAGTTGGGAGAGTATACCCATGTATTCATCGTATGTCGTTTGGTGCCTCGGCGGACAATATATGCTTGCAACATTAATCATGAATGAAGTGGTCCTGATTGCAATGGCACATATCTGGAACGCTTCAGTTTCTATTTTGACTTGCTCATGGTGATGAAGGCTTTCTTTAATCAATACTGCACTGCCGCCGCGCGCTTGATTGCTTGGATGAATGGCGTGGTAGCACTTGTAGCCTTTGAGTCGGAGGTACGATTCGTTGGTAAAATGTGTCTCAGAAATGAGACAAATGTCAATCCGGTTGAAGTCTAGAGCCAACTGAAGCTCAGTTTTTCGTGACATGAGCCCATTGGCATTCCAGCAGAGTATTTTGACACTATTCATGTTGATCTTTCCGGACGAGTGCTTTCGATTCTACGAACACGCTCATCCAGGTTGCTGATACTCTGGCTGAGTTTTGTGACTATTTCGAAAATCTGATTTATTTTTGAGTGGGTGTCTTTGTTGACGGGATCGACCGATTGCCCGGTTGGCAGTTGTTGTAGCTTTTTCTGATTTTGCAGAACTTTCGAGTATGACAGGAGATTAGAGACCTGACTGGCGGCCACCTGGGCCGTTTTTTTATTACAGAGTAACGGCTTTTTTGGTATGAATGTTTCTTTATTGGGTTTTACTTGCTCTAACTTTTCCATCTGTTGTTGATGAGGAATTTTCTTGTTTCTATTAATAGCTTCAATAGCTACTGGGCAACCGCGATAATTTGCAGTGTGGTCTCCAGAGCAGTTGGCGCATTTTGCAGGTGTATCTCTGGCCTTGGTGCATTCTTCAGTGAAGTGGCCCTTAGCACACTTAACACATCTAGGTGGTTTGGAGCAGTAGTTTTTGGTGTGGTTAAATTCTTGACATCTTTTACATTGGGATGGATGTTTCGAAGATTTGATCGGATGCACTGTCACACGCCCTTTGAGAACCTGCTTAATTTCATAGATTTTCTCGGGATCTAAATCTTTACGAAAATCGACAATGCACATATCTAATGGATTTTTAGATTTCCATTCGAGTTTTCTGTCTACTTGAAGTACACTGTGGGAACCAAATTGGTTTCTCAGATCATCAAGGACCTCCTCATTTGTCCATGATTTGTGGATTCCTTTAATCATGACTTTGATGGGCCTGTCCTGTTTATTTTGGTATGTATAGTGCGGAATTTTTTTGTCCGCAAAACACTTAGTGATAGCACGAAAGCCATCTGAATCCATCGTGTTAATTTTGACCACATCATTTGACATAGTGGTAAAACTAACTTCGCCGGTTTGTTCCTCGACCATTTTCTTGAGGGCTGGAAAGGAAGTAACCCTTTCAATATAAACGGGAGGAGGTTTTGGATCTTTTTTTGGTTTTGACTTGGCAATAGAATTTATGAT
Source organism: Adelphocoris suturalis (assembly GCA_030762985.1). Lineage (NCBI taxonomy): Eukaryota > Metazoa > Arthropoda > Insecta > Hemiptera > Miridae > Adelphocoris > Adelphocoris suturalis. The sequence goes on from CM061046.1 coordinate 12,727,353, forward strand.
TAGTGGACGTGAAATAGATTTTTTTCTTTTGTGTCCTCTTTGAATGACGTTATCCCATTCGCCCGTCTCTTCGGCTAGGATTTCTTCGTCTGTTGAATAGGACTCAATGGGAGGGGCTGGCTGATTTGTTTTGCTCAGTGTTTTAGTTTTGATTGTGTCGATCTCAATCTCCAGTTGATTGACTCGAGCACGTTCCTGTAGACCAGCGTCATTAGCTTCCTTCAAAATATCACATAAATGGGTAATGATTTTTAATAACTCACTAACTGTGCTATGAACAGCAGGCGAATTACGAAGCTCTGGAGAGGTGTTGACAAATTCTTGTTGTTGTTTTGCTTGGGCTAGCGCTCGCGATATCACTTCGAGGACAGTGACCTCCATTCCGCAAACGCGCGAAAACACTCGCGGAAACAACTGACATTCGTTTTTTGTTTCGCTCTCAGATGTTACCTCTTCGGCAGTTCGAACAAGACTGATCACACCTAGTGATAACTTTCAGTGTACGGATAAATTAATATGATGGCGAGTTTCATTCAATGAGTTGATATTTTTGAGTCACTGTACCTCTTTCACGACTCTCTTAGAAGAGTAGTAACGCGTAATTGGGTAATATACTAACAATTTCATTGGATATTTCTTGCCCAAAATATAATTATAGTGCCAACTTTTGGTAGATTTCTACATTGGTTTTATATTTTATGTTCTGTAAACCATTAAACTTGAAACAAGGTACCTGAAACGTATCCCCCCTCCCATATGTCCATGGAATGTCCATGAATGAACAAAATCCCGGTGGATGAGCACAATTCGTTCTTTGGAGATATTTCATTGTTTAAACTGTTCTTATGTTAACTGTTTTGATGTTGCAGTGATAGGAATTCCAGCAGCAACATGAAAATCGACACCCTTTCGTTCCTCCACTGCCTTCTCACCACACACCCACCCGAAGTGTTTCATATCCACATGAACGTACTGGTCCCTCCAGTCGTATCGGCTGTCTCCGATACGTTTTATAAAATTACTGCAGAAGCTCTTCTTGTACTGCAGCAGCTGGTTAAAGTATTGAGGCCACTTGGTGAGTGTTTTGTTTGAATATTTATATTTCCCTTGCTATGTTGTTTTCTTGTATTATTATGCCTAGTTGAAGACAAAGCTGAAAATGTACTTGTTGAGTTCGAAATTGCATACTGAAATACCTTCTTGAGAACAAATTTGAAGCTATAACTGGGGTGTTTCATTATAGATGCTCCCAACTCGTTTGATTTCGGCCCGTTCACCAATGAGATCTATCAGTGCACTTTGATTCGTCTTCGCGCTGCTGACATAGATCAAGAAGTGAAAGAGCGGGCGATTTCCTGCATGGGACAGATCATCAGCTGCCTCGGGGATCATCTGCAGAGTGAACTTCCCACTTGCTTACCGATTTTCCTGGATCGGCTGAAGAATGAAATCACTCGCCTCACTACGGTTAAGGCTTTGACCAAAGTAGCAGCATCACCATTGAGAATCGACCTACGACCAATTCTTGTGAGTTATAACTTATCAGAGAGTCCTTCTCCGAATCTTAGGTATTACATGTATATGTAGTGATGCTTTTGAACTCCAGTCCAATTTTATTAGAGTAGAGGCATCCCGGAGTAGGGTTCTGGGGAGAAATGTTTTTTTTTTTTTTTCTTGATATTTTGAATGGGGGGGGGGGGGGGGGGCAAATAAAACGCGCTGATTTCCTGAAGGATTTCTATTCATTTAACCCTTCAGTACTCGCGTCGGGTCCCTGATGACCCGGTCAACTTTCAAGTTCTAATTTCAACGTCTTCCTATCGGTTTTTGCCGCCGACCCTCCTTGTATTCTCCTAGCTCCTGGAAATGATAAGTTTAGTCACCTTTCGAACTTTGAACGGGGCACACGTTACTCACAATCACTAATCTGACCCATCGCGAGTGGTAACGTCCGTAGTTTTTACCAGGTGTTGGCCCGAGGCGAGTACAACCGTACCTCACCTCAGATGAACTAGGTAATTCATTTTTCATTCAATTTCCTCACGTTTATAAAGTCTATCCCGGTATTTGCTACGAATGAAGATATTAGCAATATCATGTTTGACCAAACTGGGTTTTTTGTTTGAAATTGAGCGAAATTCAGCGCGAGCCGACATGTTTTCTATTGATTTTCACGTACAACCAATGCGTTGCTAGGGGAGTGTAACTCCCTTAGTTTTCATAGCAGGAGAATCGTTCGCCACTTTTTGGAATGCTCTCATTTTATCACAGCATCTCATAATCTCTAAGCCTCTGTAGTGTGAAGGAAAGCTGATTTATTATTCTACGATATAAACTAATATTGCTGAATAAGCATGGTGCGAAAGAAGGCACTAGTTCATGGTAGGTACTTGTAAGCAGTAAGTACTATACAATGCATGGCTATAAAGCTGATTTCTATGGTATTTCATCTCTGAAGCTGAAATTTGAAACAAGGCCATGTATATAAGACAGGTACAATATAATTTCGTGCGGAACCACCATCATCTACTGAAATTGAGCTCGTAAGCTATAGAGCCTCTATACCTAGAACTAATTCTTTACTGAAAAATTACGTTTGGAAATAGACATAATCCAAGACAATATTATTTGCACAAAAGCTAAGTGCTTTGCAGTTCCTAACTGGCTGTTCGATTTATTTTGTATTCGTAATAATGTGAAAGATGGCTTACTTTAGGGACTTGTTTTGCTATTATAAATCATTTTATTCTTCATGTTGGAGGAATTCATTTGTAAACTAGATGTAGGGGTTCAATATTTTAATTGACTCGTCTTCGAATAATCTTCTGGTGGTTCTCAGCATTAAATTGAAAATACTTAGGTAAAATTGGAGGATCAGGCAAAATCAAGGGACTTTTTCTGATCAAAGAAAAAATTATGATTGAAGTACTTATGTGAAGTTTTGTATTTTTTTATTAAAGATTATCGATTCCTGTGGCTTGAAATGTGCTTGCTTTATTATTTTACTCCTTTATTAATTTTTTTTCCGATAATTTTCATTATGGGTCACCAGTGACTAACCAGTACTAACGTGAGTGGACACCACGCGAGTTCTGAAGGGTTAAAGTTGGCCTAATATTCACGTAACACCGAGTAACTTAATTATCATTTTCGTTCCATATTTTAAATTTGCTATCCTTTGATCTATACAAAATTACCTAATTGTAACTGAGTTTCCATTTATGTTCTTCTAGCAGCAGTGTTACGAATTTGAAATCATGTCGTATTTAATTGCCTAGATTCCCGAATTTGAAGTGCTGCCTGGGGGTTGGCAGGGTAACAAATACTTTAATCCCTGGCAGTTACTCGTGCGCTTAGGAAGCGGTATTGCTCAAACATTAACGCACAATCCAAAATACTTCGCAATTTTCATTCTTCTTCTTCTTTTCTTCACAATATTTACGTCTTTAAATGTTTTCAGAATGATGGCATTCCATTGCTGGGGTCATTCTTGCGGAAAAATCAGAGAGCACTCAAGCTTAGCACCCTTACCTTGTTGGATACCCTTGTAAATAACTACAGCTCTGCTCTGAAGCTCAACCTACTGGAAAACGTAAGCGATTTATCTTTCCTTTAAAGAAAGATGACGTAATTTCTTGCGTTGAATTCATTTGTTGTTAAAAGATGATTTTATTTATTTCAGGTAAAAGTTGAACTACCGCCATTGATGAATGAAAGTGATTTGCATATTGCTCAGTTAACCTTGATTTTGCTCACCTCGATTGCTAAGCTCCAACCGCAGGCTTTGAGTGATCTTAACAAACCTTTCATACTGCCAGAAATTCTCACATTGGCTAAATCGCCATTATTACAAGGTACACGACCAATACTTCTTGTATGTACTAAAAAAGTATAGTGTAATCCTACTTAGCTAATATGTGTAAAAATATATATCACTTTCACTTGAAACGATTTCGTTTGCAGGAGGTGCATTGATGTCGCTCCTTGATTTCCTCGAAGCTTTAGCGCGTGCTCATCTCCCTGGTTTGAGCAACAAGAAGCTACTGGAAATGCTTACTGCTCCCGTTTCACAACACCAGCCCCCACTCCACAAACAGGTGCTTTTGAAATGAGTTCTAAAATTACTACTTACGTTTCTTTGTACACTAGCTACTTGATAAGACTCCTATAGTACGAAGAACCTTGAAGAATCAGGTATTACTTGATTGAGAGTTGTGTCGTTGATGTTGATTTCCATATTTTAGGCTTTTCACTCTCTGGCCAAATGTGTTGCTGCCGTTACAGTGCCTTGGCAAAACGAAGCTTTATCCGTCGTCGTTCAACTGCTCTGTGATTTGGAGAACCCAAGTTCCGACCAACTTCATATATTCGCACTCCTTGTGATTGGAGAGATCGGTAGAAAAATGTAAGCTTCTTGTTTTCCACAGAAACGAGTGAACTGCTTACCTTCATTGCGATAGGTTGTAGAAACTAGCATTAAGTAGAAGCACTAGCAAAATGTATGTGTATGATTTATATTCGGCCATTGTATGGTATTTTTGCTTTCCAGAGATTTAAGCAGCGTCGAAAATCTGAAGGATGTCATTCTTGTATCTTTCTCGAATCCTTCTGAAGAGGTCAAATCTGCCGCTAGTTATGCCCTTGGAAGCATTGCTGTAGGCAATCTAAAACAGTATCTCCCTTTCGTTCTGAAAGAAATAGAAGCACAACCTAAGAGGCAATACTTGCTCCTTCATTCTCTCAAAGAGGTAATGTATTGAAAATTTTTAGAATTACTCCCAGTGCAAATAGAATCGCAGGTTAGTGAGGTGACAAAGGTTTAGTCACGTGATCTTTTCGTGAATTGCCGATAACATGAAGAGACCATGGACATAGAACTGTGACGTCATTCACCGCAGTCTTGATTCACGGTGTCGTGCATAACGCAGTCCGCACACTTTTCGTTCGGTGACCACGTGAGTCAGTGAGTAGCATTTTCTACAGGTGCAATAATGGAAGAAAAAGTTATTGAGGCTCTTCTGAGTAGAAGAGTATTTATGATACAATTCACCCTGATTATATGCGGAGCAAAGGGAAAATGGGAGAATCTGAAAGAAAGCAGATTTAAACCATTCGCCGCGGAGCCCTGTCCGACTGCGTGTCCCCTGAGCGCAAAGCCTTTCTTACCTGCAACTCCCCTTGTAGCGGAAATATATTTGAGACTGTGGCGCTCGCCCTCCTCTTTTAGTTTTTCTTGTTTCTCCACCATTCTTCTATTTTTGACGTAATTCTTTTTGCATGTTGTTCAGGAATATATTATGGACAGAAATGTTTGGTGTTTGAAGGGTTTGTACCTTTTTTGTCGTTATTATATTCTCATAAACTCGAATTCATCAATAGTTTATTGTTTTCATCATTTGTCTCATTATTACTTCATTTTTCATAAACATAATTACTGATTCATTATAGTACTATACCATTGTTATTGTTTTTGATCCAAGAAGTCCAGAGAAATTGCCAGGTCAGAGTCAAAAGAATTTATTGAAAAGTGCCACCTAGGTAGTAGGTACACACTCACACAATTACACTCCTAAACCTAACTAAACCTACTATAATATATACAAGTAAACGAAGAAAAAACTGAAACCTGGACTATATAGGTACACTACTACTAATAAGAAAAAATAGAAAATACGAGATAAGTAACGAAGGTATGAAAAAACTGACGGTACAAAAAAGGGTTGGAAAAACCCTCAAAGTTAGGAGAACAGAACCGAATATCAACAAAGTGTACAGTGGAATGACGCTAAAAATAACTGCGAGAGGCTTTCTCAGAATATTTCTGAAGAATCCTCACCGCTTTTATGTGCATTACTCATAGAATGACAAAATATCACGAGAAAAAGGGGTCTCCACAGATAACATGGTTTATCGCGGATGAGAGAGTGTTCAGGATGGGGGGGGGGGGGGGGGGGGGGGGGGGGGGCTGAAACACGTCGAGCGCTATCTAGTATGTCCCCAAGAAACTGAAAAATAGTTTGAAAAAGTTCCGGAAGACTGCAGGAGAATGCAGAAGCAGTTTGGGAAAACGCGGGCTTCGTGCTCAGGGGACTGCTAGCACTTGTGGAAAAATGCGGGCCTCGCGCTCAGGGCAATGCTAGGATTTGCGGAAAAACGCAGGCTTTGCGGCGAATGGGTTAAACTGTAGTAATTAATTGAACTGTAATTAATTGAAAATAATGAGTTGGAATCATTAATAATAAATTTGAGTATGAGATTATTATTCATGTAATAATGAGTTAAATGTGATTTTCGTAAGAGGTTTTCGTAAGTAATCTTCGTTAGTTCTATTCTCTCAAGATAAACTCTTCCTGCCGAAGTAGAAGGTACCACTCCTGTCAAATTAAAATGGTCTCGAAATTTTTCTCGAACTAAAGATGCTTAAACGATCTCTTTCCGAGTCCAGATATTTCAATATTAGCACTTTTACCACTGTATCATCCATGATGAAATCTCGTGACACGATCAAAACGTTCTTGGAAGTGACTAACCAACTGAACCTGCCTTACTATTTGCACTTAGGAACTGCGAGCAGGTTTTTCCTGCGCTGTGTCACCTTACCTCACCCTACCTCACCTCACCAACCTGCGTTTCTATATTTATGCCTTGCCTTACTGCTGTAAGAAATGTCGATCTTTCGATCTATTAGGCTTTAATTCACAAATAATGTTGATGCTACACTTTTGGAACGAATTATGAATTGCTGAAAGTTACACGTCATGAATAAATGATATACACTATCGACGTTGGTGATCAGATGAAATGTTTGATTCACCACAGTTACTATTGTCAAGGAACGTAACGTGTTCTACCTAGATGTTGGCAAGTGTGGAGTTGTTCCGAAAAGATAATGCGTCAGTGACAGACTGGAGCTGGGAATGCTCCCTCTACTACACCCACACCACCCACTGCCCCACCTTCTTCTCACCTGACCGATTTTGAGAATTTTCTAGAAAATCTGCAGTAGTATAATATTTAGCGAGAGCAAGAAAAGAATAGCTGATTTTGGCTGAACAGTCAGCTGAGCGTGCTTCAGAAGATGATTGGTGAAGGCGGGTCAGTGGGCGGTTAGGGGTAGTGGAGGGGGGCATTCCCGTCACCACTCTGTCTTTGATGGGCTCGGTGGTCAATTACGCATTCTCTTTTTGGAACAACTATACTGCTCTTCGATGAATTAAACTTCTTATAGTATGTTGTTTGAACTTTTGTACCGCCGGAAGGCTTTTACAAATAAACAATTTCATTTCATTTCATTTCATTTCAACTTCTTATAGTAAAGATTTGAGGATCTCGTAGGTGTTTGTTGAATTTTTATGACAATGTAAATCTTTCAAGCTTCCCAAGTTTCTGAGTCGATTGTACTCTGCTTTTAGATAATATCCTGTCAGAGCTCTAGTGGACAAGGAGTTTCACAACTCATGAATTACGTCCCTTCAATATGGGAACTCCTCTTCAGACATTGTGAATGCAATGAAGAAGGCACGAGGAATGTGGTTTCAGAATGCCTTGGGAAATTGACTCTCATTGACCCAGCTTCGCTACTCCCTCAGTTACAACAAGCCCTCGATTCTAACTCACCTCTGATGAGAACAACTGTCCTCACTGCAGTGAAATTCACCATTTCAGATCAGGTAAGATGGTGCTTCTTGATGCAATGTCGCATTCGAAGTACTCCTATTTTTCTGAGATCAGTATTTATTTTATTTGGTACATTTAGCTTTAAGCCACGAATTTGCTGAACCATTGTGAAATCAACGGAGTTGTTCTTTAATTAGTTATATTAAAGTATCCAGATGTGGTAGGAATGGTTTGTGGCCTTAGAAGTTTCAGGAGCTCTCGGTTCTTTCAACGTTAGATTTTGCTGTTGGAATAATTTGAGATGTGGCATTTTGAATGAGCCTAGATATTCTTTATTTACTGTAAAAAATTACATTTTGCCATTTCTATTAAAGTTTCTAAAAACTCTTTACCTAATGTTGTGGTTTGAAATATCACATCGATAGTTGTATGGTTTTCTGCTTCTGCAGCTTTTATCTACAGTTGATTATTTCGGTGGTTCGGGCTCTCTTCCATTTGTAAGCACCAATTCTTGTGTACAAAATCTTGATTTTGTAAAGGAGCTCTCAACTTTATCCACTTCGTTTCATTTGCCTTACCATTTTGTATTGACTGGGTGCTGTCGTCTACAGGACTGGTGACAATTTGATGTAAATGCTGCTATCACCTTCTTTGCTACATGACTGCAGTTTTGATCGTTGTGAAGTGAGCGTGCGCGCACGCACGCGATTTTTTTTAAATAGAAAACTCCCTTCAAAGACGGAGGGGTCACGCCATTAAAAAAAAAGAAACGAAAAAACTAAATTAAAAAGTGGGGAGGACGCCCAGGTTTACCCGACTCCAGCCCTAGCGATTAGGGAAGTTGAGGAAGGTGGAGGAGGGAGAGAGGGATGAAAGGAAGTGCCCCTATAAAATGACCACCAATTAAGGTAAGAGCCTCGAAGGACGTGGGTAGTGATACCATGGAGCACTCCTGCCGAGATGCCCAACTAGAGAAGCTCCGTGGCACTTTTCCCGCACCACACCCCGCGCCATGACACGGTCGCAGCCATGACCTTGATGTTATTAGGCGCCACTCCTTTTAGCTCAGATATCGCTTGTCGCAGGTCGTTCCTATCATATTTACTTATTTTAGCCCTCCAGGTCTGCTCCATGTCCATGCTGCCACTGACAACTTGGACATCCAGGATTATCGCAGACCCATCGAGCTTGATGGGAACGATATCCGGCTTTTTGCCCCGGTCACTTGGCATATGGTACAGTCTCTCTCTCTCCACATCCCAGCCGCTAGATGACAAAGCACCTGCTATCTGCTTGGCAACCGCATCATGACGCAGAATGCGTCCACCATGAGTCCGTGGACACTGCTGTACCACATGATACAGGTTCTCATTTTTACCCCGACAGGCACATCAAAGGGTGTCTACTGTCCCACGACTACCTCTAGAACACCTCACCACAGTGGCTAACGTAGCCACAGGGACAGCATGAAAATGTCGGTAGTCGTGGTCCCCAATGCCCTCTGAAGCCCATTCAACCCACTGGGAGGAAATGTGGGATTCAGAGCACTGTCGGAGTTCTTTACCACCCACTGAATCATGCAGACACACACACACACACACACAACTGGGCGCTGTCGTGCGTTGGACTGGTGGCGATTGTCTGCAAATGCTGTCTTCACCTTCTTAGCTACCTAACTGCAGTTTTGATAATTGTGAAGAAGCGCGCATTGTTTTATCCAAAGCACACACACGCACACATGCGTGCGCACACTGACTGGGTGTTGTGCACTGGACTGGTGACAATTTGTCTGTAAATGCTGCCATTACCTTCTTAGCTATCTAACTGCAGTTTTGATCATTGTGAAGAAACGCGCTTTGTTGTACACTACGCTCATCCACACACGTGCACACGCACTGCCTGGGTGGTTGCACACTGGACTGGTGATGATTGTCTGTAAATGCTGCCATCACCTTCTTTGCTACCTAACTGCAGTCTTGATCATTGTGTAGAAACACGCTTTGTTGTACACAAAGCTTACACACACGTGCGTGCGCACTGCCTGGGTGCTGTCGCTCACTGGACTGGTGATAATTGTCTGTAAATGCTGCCATCACCTTCTTTGCTACCTAACTGTAGGGATGGGTATCGATGAACAAAACATCGATGTTTGCACATCGATGTTTTTTTTTTTTCAAGGAACATCGATGTCTAAAAAACATCGGAGAAAAAACATCGATGTTTCGACACATCGATGGTTTTTAGAAAACCAAAAGAAAAAACTAATTTTCTTAGAAAATTTGCGGAAAAAAGTAGTTCTTTTCAACAATTTTAATAATAGTACCTACATAAGTAAAATCGCAGAAAAGTAGAAAGAAAATGTTCTCATTAAAACACTGAAAAATTGTAAAGAAGTTGTAAAAAATTAAATGTTTGTTTTACAACTCACTAACAGCGGAAACGCGAGACAACGAATTTCATGATAATGAATGATACAAACACTGAAAACAATATGTGATAACGAATCGACATTACCGTAGTACGATTTGATTCAAACACATCGATGTTTCTTGAATCTGTACAGTATTATTTTTATAGAAGAATAATAAACAACCAAGTAAGCATTTATAAAACAAGAATAATTATTGTTCAGGTATAAAAGAACCATCATTTTTACATTAACGACAAAAAAACACATTTGAAAAAAAAAAAAAACATCGATGTCTGGGGAAAAACATCGATGTTTAAAAAACATCAAAGAGTAAACATCGATTAAAAAAACATCGATGTTTGGGGGAAAACATCGATGTTTTTGAAACATCGATACCCATCCCTACCTAACTGCAGTTTTGATCATTGTGGAGAAACACGCTTTATAGTAAACAAAGCTCACACACACACACATGCGCGCCTGGGTGCTGTTGCGCACTGGATAATTGTCTGTAAATGCTGCCATTACCTTCTTAGCTATCTAACTGCAGTTTTGATCATTGTGAAGAAACGCGCTTTTTGTACACAAAGCTCTCTCACACACATACACACACACACACACACACGTGCGCACGCACTGCCTGGGTGCTGTCACGCACTGAACTGGTGATAATTATTGTCTGTAAATGCTGCCATCATCTTCTATGCTAACTAACTGCAGTTGTGGAGAAACACACATTATTGTACACAAAGCTGACACATACACACAAACATATACGAGTGAAAGGCCACCAGGCGTAGGCCATAATGTGAGGTAGTCCAAATAATTGAATACATATTCAGCGGTGTATTGTCCCTCCATAAAATCCGCCGCTAATAAGGCATGTATACTGCAGAATTCTTGTATTAGAACTTGAAAGGTTTTGGTTTGGTTAATGTAATGTGGAATCGGATTAAAGAGCTGTCTTGGGGGTTCTCTGAGTTTCCAATGCTTTTCTGTAATTTCTTTCTTGATTTTGAAGCAAATTTTGACGTATTTCTTTCTATTTCAGCCTCAGCCTATCGATCCTCTGCTCCGATCCAGCATTGGGCAGTTCCTTAAGGCCCTTGAAGATCCTGACTTGAACGTCAGGAGGGTGGCTTTGGTGGCATTCAACTCTGCAGCTCACAACAAACCGTCCCTTGTCCGAGATTTGTTAGATTCAGTCCTGCCCAAGCTATACCTCGAAACCAATGTCAGGGTAAGTATGTTTTTCTTATTATTTCTATTTATTGTTTAACTATGTTGATTACTGGACGTTGACCTTGTACTTTGAATGAAATTGATTTTTCATGCACATTGTTTCGATGAATTTACAGAAAGAGTTGATAAGAGAGGTTGAAATGGGTCCATTCAAACACATAGTTGATGACGGATTGGACATCAGGAAGGCTGCCTTTGAATGCATGTACACGCTTCTGGATGCCTGTTTGGACCGTTTGGACATTTTCGAGTTCCTCAACCACCTTGAACACGGGCTGAGAGACCATTACGACATCAAAATGCTCACTTATCTTATGGTTGCTAGGCTCGCCCAACTTGTCCCTACTGCCGTTCTTCAACGTAAGTTGAGACTGACGAGATCAATGATTTCTTTCTGATTACCTACTGTTATATTAGTATTCTACCTTACAAGCAGAGTTACCCATGTCCTGGGCAGTCTGGTTTTTTGCCAATTTCAAGTTTTTGTAGGCCCAATCTTAGGTCACTAGCCTACGAACTTAGCCGTGACTTCTAGTGGACCTTCCTACATCAAGGTAGAATTATTTTTTGGCAATCTGCACTAGTAAGCTTCCTAAATGTCCAAAATCATAAACATTATGTATTCTTGTCACATTATTTCAACAATCAATTCAATTATTCAATTTTTGTGAATTCAGAAGCGTCCCTTAACGGTAGGTGTTGGTACCTGTTTTTATCTGGAGTAGACCTTCCCAGTACTTGGGGCCACCTTTACTGTAACGTTACCCGCACATCGCCTGATTCAATGAACATTTTATTTGGATTTTCAGGATTAGAAGGCCTGGTTGAACCCCTGAAGAATACATGCACAATGAAAGTAAAGGCCAATTCCGTGAAACAAGAATACGAGAAACAAGATGAGCTGAAGAGGTCAGCTATGCGAGCAGTTGCTGCTCTGCTGACTATTCCCGATGCAGGTAATGAGATTTCCAGTACCAGCAAGTACACTTTTGTCGTGCAAACGGAACAGTGAAATCCATCTTTGGTGTTACACAATATGCTGTTTGTTGTTTACTTCTGGCAATAAAAATCGTGAATTTAGCTAAAAATCAACATTGCATAAGATAGACGAATTCAAAGAACAACAGTTTTAGTAAACATTTCTTAAAAAAATTAATTGATGTGGTTAAGGTGTGTTTTCGCCTTAAATGAAGTAGTGAAAGGAAAACACCATACACTACTTGAATCTGTTTATTAACTATAAAAACAATAAATAAATAAAATTAAAAATGAAATAAATAAATGATGAAAATATAATAAAATAATCTTGAAGCATATTTTTAGCAAAGTTTGGTATACCTACAATATATCAGTACATTTGGAATATTTGTGCCCAACGGAATACTAGCTGCTAAAATTGTGTTCTATAAAGAAAAAAAGTGCAGTGAAATCGGTTGGTGCAATGAGTGAAAAATTGCGTCAAATTTTGAAATATTTTATTTAGGAAATAATTGCGTGCATAAATGAACATTTGATATTTTTGTGTAAAAATTTGACACAAAGGTCAGAAAATGCCATAAATGGTTATTTAAAAAAATTAGGGCTCTGTTGCACAATAGTTTAGAAGTCTACAAGTTATAGTAGTATAGTACCAATATTTTCTGTTGCACAATGGCTCACAGGTCACTAATATTATGAGAGGATTTTTACAAGTCTGGTTGCTGAAAATATTAGCCAGCTGTCCGTCATGGTGTTGACAGGCACCTGAAATTGTTGAATGAAAGTGTGGTTTATAAAGCGTAGGGTTATAGTTATGTTACCTATGCTATGCTTTCTGTTAATGTTAACTATGTTAGCTATGAATACGGGGCGAACCCTTTTAAAATGCCTAGTGTACATTTTACTATTCGTCTCGCACTTTTCTGTCTGACGTTGTAATTTCTCTCAGCTTCATCTCGAGGATCATTATGAACTGCTTGCATTAGACACAATCTTAGTCTGTAAGCTGAATTCTAAAGTATCACATAATTTTGGAAACACTCGACGCTTCAATGGCGACTGTTACGAAGCATATGCTAAAACGCTGCAAATTATTACATAATGGTTTATTATTTCTGAATCAGATAGCCAGTATAGTAACCAGCATGCTCTGGGTCTTTCGCCAGTCTCTTTTCTAGTATCCACCTCTGTTCTCGCGTTACAGGCTGCGCTCGCGATGGGGAGCAAATGGATGATCGTACAGCCACCCGAGTGGTCTCATTCAATCCACGGAGCTAATTTCTATAGGAATCAAACTAACACTGTAGGTACACTGGATTTCAAAAGCATCTGGGACATATCCCAGTCGATTCTGCGTCCGAAATTACTTGGGTGACGACACCCCACTTACCTCTGGAAGAAATATAAGTAAACAGCTATTCATCCTGAGGGTTCGGACTCCAACCTGCCCATGTAATGCAATATTAATTTAAAAACGATTTGCTTCGAACTATCTGAGAAAATTTTGGGAACAAGAAGAACAAAGGATTTTAGATGGGCTGGATCAATTATTTTTGTAATATAGTTAAGGAATGGGTAAGTGAATCTTCTCTTTCATTCGCTTAGGCACTGGGTGGTGATCGGTTGGTTTTTTTCTCTCCCTCTTTTGTTTCCCCTGCTAGGCTTATTCGGTTGTGTTCATTTCTTCCTTTTTTTTTTTTATGTACGAGATGAAGGTCCCAAACCCATTGTTATAGCTGCTCCATCACGGAAGCCTATCAGGTCCTCTGCATTTCTCCACTTCTTTCTAGTTCCTCTAATGCACATAGACGTTGCTCGCAAAATGGCAAAGGAAACCCGCGCTCGTAACCACCCGGTAACATGGCTTTGCGGTTTAGACCATCTGTCTGCCAACCGTTCTGCCATTACCTTAATACAGTTCGCCATTTGAGGAGCAAATATCGCGTCTGTCGTGCAAACCATTGGGGTGAAGGAGGATCGTCTTTGAATACACGCGTCATTATATTTCCTTTTCTTTTCTTCCTCTGCAGACTTCAGAATCGCTGAGACTGGACGGGATATTATTTTTGTAATATACTAAAGTATGATATAATATACTAAATATATTAGTGTGTTCAAGGTAGGTTAAATGTTAGATGGGGTAAGAGTAATAAAATATAATATAAAATAAATATTATATCCGTTCCGATCCTCCACGGGCGCCTTTCTGCTACTCCACTATGCCCCTAATGCCGTACCCTCCTCAGGTTGGCGCGGCGTAATATATGGGTATAACACGTAAAAGTAATAAATATCTATTCTCCTACACACCTCTGCTACGCCCCTGGACACCCCAGCCGCCACAAGGTGCCGCGGCGACCGTGACCCCTTGCCAAGCGTGCCAGGCGTGCGCGCGTGTGTAAGTCTAACACTCAAAGCCTCGAAAAAGACACTTTTTCGCCCGTTTTTTGCCCATAGCATCTATGCGAGTAAAGCGATCGGGATGGTTAAACGTTAGGACCAACTAGACCCCAAATGGAGTCTATGAGCGAAAGAACGGGTTTTTTAAGTCAATTCTTAGGCCTTTTATGGCCCAGACGGCGGACGGCGGACGGACATTTCAAATTTGGATTCTACGCACCTTGAAACGTAAAGTGACAAAATTTGAGGGGGGGGGGGGGGTTATAAAAATTTTTTGCTATACGATCACATAGGCTTATTATTGGAAATAATAAACCAAAAGCTGTAACAGAACGCCATTTCGAACATATACACAAACACGGGACGCTCACAAACCGAAATGGCAAAACCTCATGAGGTCACCGACACACATCCCTACCCGTGCTGCGACCATTGTCTACTGAATGCTGTTCGAGTGAAAATTGCATAGCCCTGTAGGTCACCCAGAATTCGCAAAAATTACTAATAATAGCTTCGTTCTCAGTGTGCGTTCTGCCAGTTCGGAACGGTTCTGGGCAAGTGCAGTCGTTCACATTGTCAGAACGCCCAGTTCTGGAATGCCAAGAACGCGGAGTTCGGTATTCGCAGTGTTTTGCGAACTCAGTTCCAAACGGTTCTGACAGTCCCCGTTTTTTTGGAACTGTCAGAACTCTAAAGCAAGGACGTAGTTAACGCATGCGCATTTCACAATTTTTTGGATCTCGTGGAGTAAACAACTCTCTTCTTCTTCATCGAAATCATACTTAATCATTCTTTAGTCTCTAAAATATGTGCTTATTCTATTATCGAAATTTCAACTAGCTCGTCAAGTTCGGAAAGTGATAGTTTCTACGATGGTGTTTCATAGTTTATAGACGATGAGGACGAGATTGAAGTTATAGTTGGGTCTCGTCTACATCCACGAAACTCATATTTTTTCGAGTATACTCCTCAGTCATCGAGGAATTTTTTTAAATTTTTATTATTGCCGTGGGGTAATAGTTAATTAATATTCACGGGGATAATAAGTAATATATCCACAGGCACTAGAAATATTCCAAAAAGGAGCATGAATAGCGGGAAAACTTAGAACACAGTTTTAACGGGATCCTGAACACAATTTCTTTTATTTTAAGAAAATGACAAGGTTGAAGCGGGAGCACGGGTAAAACGGAGAGAAAACATATAACAGAATGAATTACACTTTTCCTCTTTGTCCACAGGACGTCAGCGAGCGCTGCTTGCAATGCAGTGGTAACAAGATATGAAATTACTCAGCGTAATTGAGATTAACTGTATTACTTTTCACAATATTACGGGAGTTCAGATCACTTTATCGATCAGGGATATTCGGGATTAATATTGGGAAACATAATCTTTCATTGCTCCGTTCAGAAGTATAAAGGGGGTGACGACTGGTTCGAAGCTACACTAGCGCTAACTCGGTGGTTCAGGGAACTAAGTTCCTTGGTAAGTCCACTTTCCTTCTAGGCGGGAATTACAGATTTGGGTACGGCCAAACAGAGCACCAAAAGGTAAGACGAGTTGAGTGAGGTTACAAACAACAACACAGGTTATTCTACTTCCAAGTTCTGAAACGTTCGCAGTGCAGAATGCAGTTTCACGAGTTCCGAACGCCCCGGGATTTCCCGTCCCAGTTCTGATGAATTCGAGAACTATCATAACGCACACTAAGAACGAAGGTAATATTGGCTATTTGCAGTAATACATAAATATGTACTTGTAAATACCGATTATGCAACACAAATAACAGGTTTTGGTACTTGTGGCTAATAACATAACAGTTATTAAGCTATTGTGCAACAGGGCCCAGGTCATGCTGAATGTATATTTAGCATAAGCATTTAGGTTTATTGTTTCCAATAATAAGCCTATGTGATCGTGTAGCAAAAAATTTTTACCCCCCCCCCCCCCCCCCCCCCCTCAAACTTTGTCACTTTACGTTTCAAGGTGCGTAGAGTCAAAATTCAAAATGTCCGTCCGCCGTTCGCCGCCCGCCGTCCAGGCCATAAAAGGCCTAAGAATTTACTTTAAAAACCCGTTCTTTCGCACATAGACTCCATTTGGGGTCTAGTTGGTCCTAACGTTTAACCATTCCGATCGCTTTACTCGCATAGATGCTATGGGCCAAAAACGAGCGAAAAAGTGTCTTTTTCGAGGCTTTGAGTGTTAGACGTGACGCACACCTGGCACGCTTGGCAGGGGGTCACGGTGGGTGTTGAGGGGGGTGAGCGGGGGGTGGAGTGAGAGGAGGCGCCGGGGCACCTTGTGGTGTCTGGGGTGACCAGGGGCGTTGCAGAGGGGTGTAGGAGAATGGATATTTATTACTTTTACGTGTTATACCCATATAATACACCGCGGCACCATGAGGTGGGTACGACGTTCCTTCGAGGCATGAATATATGTTTTTTTCTAGGTCATATTTGTGTGTTAATACCAATGCTTTTCCTACGCATATTTAATAACATATCCTCTCGACTTTTCGTACGTACTTAGATAATGATATTATTAAGGCAATAACTATTTGAATAGATAGGATCTCAAATCGAGAAATATAAACATGCGTATATAATTATAGAAGTATAGGTTGTGGCAACTCGAAATAGGACACGCCGAGGAGTCTGGACGGGCTTTATGACGTACGCAAGCCAACTAAAACTACGATCAAACTCAATTGAAAAAATAATAAACCTTTGTGAAATAATTTGCATCGTTTTTTAGTATAAGCTCAACGTCTACATTTTGTGGATGTACTGACCTAATCTAATCTTGTTCTTTTTTTTTGCAGACAAAAACCCACATTTAAGCGAGTTTGTGACGCAAATAAAATCCACCAGCGAGCTGCAGACAATATTCGATTCCATTCAAAAAGACTCTTCACTGCTGAACCAAGACTCCAACATGATGGACTTAAGCTGAATATTTTGCCGTAGGAATATTCAGTAATTGTGCACTGAAATCGCCGTTTGGGTTGGGCTCCTTCACAAGGGGGACGTCGGAACTTAAGTCCCCACCAGTTCTACAGTTATGAATTTTATAACAATATGCCTGCTTTTGAGATCAAAATATAATTGTTAGCTCTTCCCTAAAAGAAAAGAAAAACAACTTAACTGATATTTTATTAAGAATAACAATACAATGGTGGGGAACCATCTGTCATTCACTTGCGTCGTCGTGACATCCAAAAATTTCTCCTCTGTGATTATGTTAATTTTGTGTTTACTTTGCTAATTTAAGAAATCTTTCCTATCTACGCACTGGTTGCCAATTTTTTGTTGATTAAGTAAAAAAAAGTTTACAAATCAAGTTCTTTATATTTCTATAAACATAGGCTGGGAACAAATTAGCGTAATAGTCAAACTTAATCATGCCCTAAATTCTGTTCTACACAATTTCAATCTTTTCAACTGTAAAGTTCATATTTTAATTTTACAGTATTGTGATTAGTTTCCGATAAAATACGTTTTTCAACCTACAATTTATTGAGCTAAGGTACATAAATGAA
Organism: Adelphocoris suturalis; assembly: GCA_030762985.1. NCBI lineage: Eukaryota > Metazoa > Arthropoda > Insecta > Hemiptera > Miridae > Adelphocoris > Adelphocoris suturalis. The sequence goes on from CM061046.1 coordinate 12,745,544, forward strand.
AGGGGTTTGATGATATATTTTATTCCTCGTTTTTATTAATTTTATTATTTTTTTCATGTGAATTGATGTAAATAAACAACTTTTTCTTAAAACAGAATTATCTCGTTTCCTTCCGAAGATAGTTACGTACCTAGCAGAAATGAGAAACCTACTGTCACAAACAACTGTTTAACGCTAATCCTAGATCAGTGATAAATTGTCAAACCATTTCCATTTACCAAAGTACCTGCTTACTAGAACAACTAGAACTAGAAACCAACTTCCACTTACCTTTGCGGGACGAGCTGAAAAATCCTGGGACGATTTTTTGCAACACTTGCTCTCACTAAGCATGTACTCATATCAGAGTTTGGCGCATGACAGTGTGGAGTGACTTGCAGCACTTCTCTCTGAAGCACTTTCATGTAGCTTTTACAATTGAACTTATTCATTGCACCTCATCTCCACCGTGTCAAGCCCCCCGCCTAAGGTTTATGGAAACTATATCTATAGTTCTCGTGAAAAACTGAATCCCCATCTCTTTGGCTACCACCTTTGATAATTGACACGCTCATAACTAAACTAACACTGAACACATAACGGCGGCAACCAACGCTATTGAGTACTCTTACCGCTTTCATCCAATGGGACTGAGTCGTCTAACCGCTCAAAGCGTAGCAGGATCAAGTCGGGCAATTGCAATATCCCCCTTTCACCAGTTGGGATCGAGTCGGGTGTCGCCCAATCCTAGCTAATTAAGTACGCATGTTGGTCGGTAGATGAGGTAGGTAATGTGACTTATCAGTTAGTCTGGGATAATCTGGTAATTGGCTCACAATTTTTGTTTTGTAATAAACTGAATTACTTGAGGGTACGAACTAAATCACTCGCGACGAAGTTGTGGAAACCCATTTCAAAACCGAAGTTGGTGAAAAAACGTTGTCTACTTCCACGAAAAATAAAGAGTTACAGTGTTAAATCGATTTCGACGGTTAGGCCATCATCAGTAACAAACAATAACTGAAGACACATTAGAAAGGACACGGCTTTTATAGTCACAGGTGAAGGGTGATTGAATCCCATTGGTCAAGAGAAAGGAAAGGGGGCAGGAGGTACAACCAAGTAAGTGCAAGAAAAGTGAAGGGGGATTATAGCTAAGCTAATGAAGTGAACGGAGGGAAAGAATTACTGGTTTCAACAGTTTGAAGGGATAATTCCAAGCTTTACAGAAATGGACATCAGTGTTGAAATATATTGAAGTATATCCTCATTTAAACATTTACCAAATCTGTCACTGTTGATAATTTCGAATTTTTTAAGTACATTTAACATACCTTCCCTAGGAGAAAAATGAAGAAATTGTACAAACTGTCAATCTGTCAAATCGAAGTTGTAACTATGATTGGATTCCTTAAGATGTTTCGCAAATGTAGACTTACCCTTATTTTCCCCGAAATCCTCCTGATGCTCCTCTATTCTTTCCCTGAATTTCCTACCAGTTTGACTGCAATATTCGTAGCCACAAGAACGTTTTACTTTATAAACCCCAATTTTATCCTGAACATTGATCTTGTCCTTAACGGATCCTGGTAATGCTTTGTATATTTTTAGTTTTAAAACCTACCTTGTAACCTCTCGATGATAGAATTTTGCCGATTTTATCAGAAATTTTCCCATAAGGTATACTTATCCATTGCTATTCTATTAAATTTACATCTTCCATAGCCAGATTGGAAACTTTTTCCCTACTCTTTTTCCTAAGAACCTTATCCCATATGGTATCAACGAGATCTCCTCTATATCTTACTTGCGGCTATGCTTTTGATAATGGAATTTTCTTTTGATAAATTTTGTTCACTCATTGGAATAGATAGTGCTCGATTGATCATACTATGGTAGGCTGCATGCTTATGGACTAAAGGTTGATTTGAAGTATTATTATGGATAGTTACATCGCTATATGTATCTTTTCTATAAATTGAAAAATCATGCTTTTTGTTTACCAAAGAGATGGACAGATCTAAAAAATTGAGTTTATTTCCGCCGAATTCGAGGGTTTTTTAAAAGCGAATTTTCACAGAAACTGACGCTTTTACAATGACTCCAAAAATTTTAAAATCAAACTTTTCGAACAATTTCTTCATCGAAATCTGTTTTGAGACATTCTGCTTTGGAGCTCACTCTGCTGATCAATGACCTCTCATGCGTCAGCCCCTTATACGTTTTTATCCTCGCCATGTTACAGATTACATCCATTCCAAGTTTCATCAAAATCGGACGTCGGGAAGTGGCATTTGAAACGATTATAAGAGGACCTACATACATACAATACATAGCATTGTCCATACTAGGACAAAGTAAACACAATAGCTCATTATTCCTTTTTTAATGGAAAATGAGCTAAAAATCACTAAAAATGGATAAAACGGCCAAAAATTGTTAAATTCTTATTTTCAAGCAGTACTTTAGTCTAAAGAAGTTCATCAAAGATGAACTAGAACATTAAACAAATGTATGGCCAAATTTATGCTGAACATTTACTTACTTACTTTAATTTCTGTAATATTTGCCAGAAAATAGATGAAAACTGGAAAAAAAAAAAAAAAAAAAAAAAAAAATGATATGAACTAATGATGTACTATTGTTTGAACGACTCAAAGGATAAGCTCAAAAACTTTGGAGCAAAGTTCCTAGGTCGACGAATGGGATACAAAGTGATTGGCGCAGTGGGATTAATTCCACCCTAATTCAGCCCTCTTAGAAACTCAGTCTGAGGAACTTGAATGCTTGCATACGAGTCTGCAACACATTGGGACATTTTCATGTGTGTTTTCTTATTGTATTTAAGTTTTCTTATTGTGCTAAAGACCACACGGGAGAAGTGTAAACTTCTATGACGATTTTCTGCTAAATATAAAAAGTAAAATTGGACATTACTTTCCACTCATTTGTCATGTTGGGAAAGTAAAAGTGGACATTACATTCCACTCTGTTGGGATGTTGGGTAAGTAAAAATGGACATTACTTGCCACTATGTTGGGAATGTAAAATTGGACATTACTTTCCACTCTGTTGGGATGTTGGGAAAGTAAAAGTGGACAGGCTCCGCCCCTGGACCCTCGGTAACTTTCCGCCTTGAGCCTTCGGCTGAAATGCTAAAACATGGAACATGCTTTCTTCCCGCTAATTCGTAAATGTAAATAAATTTAAAACTACGAAATAGATGTTTTAAAAATCGAAATTAGAACAGAGTACCTAAGTAGGTAATTTTCTGTTATGGTGCGCGCCTACAATTACTATAAGCAAGATTAACTTCTCAACCAAGTGACAACAAAACAAGCGGCATTGTTTACTATATCCATTTATAACATAAATAAATATAAAACTACGACATGAATAGAAGAACAAGTACGAAAGAAATGCGTGATAAATCGAGAGCTTTCCAACGAATGGAGAACGATTTTTGTCCGGTGAAAACTAAGTTTCATTTCCCCAGCAACGGCTTGATTGTACGTGAAAATCAATTGAAAACAGTTGATTGTTCTCTACGCAACACAGTGAGTCTATTTTATTTATTGGTATCGCATGAGCAAGTTTTCGTGACGATTTTTCAATTTATGTGCCAAAGCAAAGGCATGAAAATCTAAAAAAAATCCAAAATGTGTTTTTTTTTTTTTTTTTCTTTTTTTTTCGTGATTTATTTATTGCAACTGAAACATATACATCTCATCTAGCAATATTACATTTCATGTTAGGCTCACTAGGGGGGAGGTTTACAGCAAAACCTGGCCCATACTTGTATCAAGTACAGTTAAAAGAACACTGGATTACACTTGCACTATTTGCACAGCACAGTTAGGTCCAGAGGTTTATTTCTCTTGAGTCGCCGAAGTTCTCCTTCGTTGTTTAAAACGTTGAGCATCTCCAGGTTCTCGTGTTTGTGGAGGCGATGTTCGTGCTTCCTTGCATATTTGGCGATAATTTCGGTGACCGTTTCTACCCTCAAGTCTCGATGAATATCATCATTCCGCATGAACCAGGGGGCCTGAACTATACTTCTCAGTATTATATTTTGTCGGGTTTGGATTGTTTTAATATTTGATTTTTTCGCACAACCCCAAAGCTGAATCCCATAGGTCCAGATAGGGCGCAGTATCTGTTTGTATATGAGTAATTTATTGTGTAGTGAGAGATGGGAGTTCCTTCCCATCAACCAGTACATCTTTCTGAACTTGATTTTTAGTTCCTGATTCTTTTTTTCAATGTGATATTTCCAGTTAAGTTTGGAATCAAGGTGCATCCCTAAGTATTTTACAGTGTCAGAGTATGGAATTTTATTTGAGTTGATCACAACTTCTGGGGCTATGATTTTTCCATTAGTAAAGTTGATATGCACTGACTTTGTTTCATTTAGTTTCATTCTCCACATCTTGGTCCAATTGACAACCTTGTTAGTGGACGTCTGTAGATTGCGAGTTGCAGTTTCAGCGTCATCTCCAACAGAGAGGATGGCAGTATCATCTGCATAAGTAGCTACAGTTGTGTTTTCCTGTTGTGGAAGATCTCGTGTGTACAAAGACCCCTGTTGTGGAGGGTCCGGTGTGTCCAGGTGTCCCAAGACTGCACAATCCACAATGTGTTAGCACCATAAGGTTCGGGCCTCGATGAGGTCGGGCTGTCGTTGTTGGCGGATAAAATATTTTCTGAATTGCAGAATAAATAGGTATTATTTAGAATGAGTTTTTTGCCATAAAATTGGTTGTTCATAATTCCTTCCCTGAATGTCCTGAATTTTCAAAACTATTTAACGAAATTTCACGTAAATTCGCACATACAATCAGGCTTCATGACTGGAACTTTACTTTTTCTTATTTTTGTTTGTCTTAGTAAAACAAACTAGATACATTTCTGAATAAACATTGGAGTGATTATTTAAAAAGTTGAAGACCATATAAAATCCACTCAGTATCCACCGGCCTCGTAGTCTGTATCACCCGCCTCTTTAAACTCATTCCCTAATTTCCACCTTGCTAAACTCTTTCTACGAGCATTTTCCATTCTGGGAATTTCTAGCCACTTCCATTTCCTTTCCCGCTGTTGTGATACGTTGTGAATAATTTTGCATCATTTCTTGGATCATGGACAACCCAGTGTAACGTAGGTATTGAAATGTGGGTGATTCGGGTATTTGTTGTTATGATGTAAACTCACACGTATATAACCACTATTTATCTTTGTTTGAGTACGAGTAATGTTGGGACAGTAGACGTTCAGGGTGGGAATTTCAGCTCGATTCACTAGGAAATGCTCGTAAATTAATATTTTTCCGAAAGGACGGGGACCGGATAATTAGGTCGCGCTGTGTCATCACATTGCGAGCCTCCTGGCCGATTCCCAGGACGCCACTCCATCATCCAGAAATGCCTGTCCCAGGTTTATGGTTAAGACGAGAAGGAAGTTTCGTGTGGGGTATGATTTCCCTATTCGGCAGCAAAAATTCATTTTAAAATTTTGAAAAAATCTCCAAAAATAAACCTAATGAAACGTTTGTGGTGGAATGTTGAAAAATATACAATGGTTGAATGGTTATCATATTGTCTATGTAATTTGATGTCCACTCAAGTTTTGGAAGTCGGCTGGTTAAATAAAACTTGAATTGTATCAAAATTTAGCAATTTTAGTTGAAAGAAATTGTTAAAAACCAATTTTATGGCAAAAAAAATTGACTATTTTGCATCGCTAAATCAATTTTAATTATTCTGGACGTCTTAGACGCAAATGTTTACGATATCCACATTATGATTTTCGGCCTCCCATCACTTAGCAACCCTCAAGTTGAAATTTACTGTCTGCAAAATAAATGTTAACTATTAATTTTATTGCTCAAATTCGTCATATTGTCTGCAAAAAAATTGTTAACTATCAATTTTATTGCTGAAAAATTTGTTCTAAATAACATTCTATTATTTGAACAAAGATATTGAATTTCTAGAATTTTTTTACATTTTTATCGATTTTGTAGCACATTTTAATGAAATTTAATTACAATTTTGAGCATAGGTTTGAGCTTTAATTTTTAAATTACCAACTTCATAGTTGATAAACTTTATTTGAGTAATATTGTGCTAAAAAAATAAAAAATAAAAACACCAATGTTTAGCCTTTTTTGTGATTTTTTAAGTACATTTTTTGAAATTTTACCAATTTAATGTGCTCAAAAAGTGTTGTCCAACGAACTCATCCTTTCTTTTGAAATGCTTGATTTTTTGGCGAAAGAACGAAGTTTTAGCGAATTTTCTTAGAAAATAAAGCTATTGCTATGGCTCTAAAAATTTTAAAATAAAAATTTTCAAAAATTTTCTTCATCGAAATCTGTTTTGAGGCATTCTCAAATGATTCCTGGATTTTAACGCTTTTATATATATATATATATATATATATATATATATATATATATATATATATATATATATATATATATATATATATATATATATATATATATATATATATATATATGTATGTGTCATTCCAGACGATAACTCTCGATAGAATTGAGATAAAAACTTCGTTCTTTCGCCAAAAAATCAAGCATTTCAAAAGAAAGGATGAGTTCGTTGGACAACACTTTTTGAGCACATTAAATTGGTCACATTTCAAAAAATGTACTTGAAAAATCACTAAAAAAGGCAAAAAACTGCTAAAAATTAACAAATTTCTATTTTCTAGCAGAATGCTACTCGAAAAAAATTAATCGAACATGAACTAGGACATTTAAAAATTTAAGCACAAAATTGTACTGAAAAATGTACTTGAATTTCATTAAAATAAGCTAAAAATCGATAGGAACACTTGAAAAAATCGTAAAAATCCACAAAATCGTTTGTTCATTGGAATATTACTGACAAAAAGTTAATTTGCTATAAAATGTATAATGAAATTTTTATTTGTCCCCAAAGTGCTCAAATTTCAACAGAATTTAAAATAAATGTAATACGACCGTTCATGAAAATTCGCTCATACGATCATGCTGCATGACTGGAACTTTTTTTAATCTCAATTCTATCGACAGTTATCGTCTGGAATGACACACACGCACACGCGCACGCACACGCACACCTTAAGCAGTTGCATCTCCATCATTCCACACCCCAAAAGCTGGACCTTCAAAGCTCTTCTTCATTTCAAGTTTCCCTGATGGATATCACGCCTATCCGGAAAGATATCAAGAAACATAATAGAATCAACAGCAACAGAGGACACCACCATACTCACATCGTCCCCAAAGCCAAATCGTTTCAAAGTGAACCCTCTAAACCTCAGTCCATAGCCATTAGCCCGCCATACACGAGCAGATATCTGCGACAGATTTGGTCGCCCGATCTCATCTGACAGATATCGCTAACGATCTGGAGTGACCGATGAGATCGGTCGTTGCCCCTTAACACGAAAAACTTATCGTCCGATCTTTCATGCCCGAGATCTGTCACCTGACCAATGCCCGATGTCATCTGTTCGTTCGTGGGATGAAATCTGACAGATTCAGGTCTGTCACCGACGTTCGTCTGGCAGACTCAAGTTATCGGTCAAATCCGAAATTTTTTCAGGATCGGTCACAGATTCCGTAAGTTGATGCCATGGGGTTAGTGACTGTCCGTAGTAAAAAGCGTAAATTAGCGGCTTTTGCGGCGGGTATTTTTTTTTAATTGCCCATAACACGGCTAAGCCAAAAAAATACAAGTTTGGGAGAAGTCATGGGTTTCGTCGTAAGCAATGTTTTTGACGTTTTTGTTCATGTAGTCAACATGCTTCAACTGCCACAGACAAGGTCTGTCTCTATACATGTCGATCATCATTTCAATTAACTCGTTTGGCCACTCTTTTTTACCCATTTTTTGATACCGCACAAAAAACCACCAATAGAAACTGAGTTCTTTAGAGGAGAGATCTCACAGGGGAAAACACACGTGGACAACTGAACATCTTAACGTTAAGGGACGCTGCCCGATCCAATAGAACAGTTCTGTGTACCACAGACATCGCTTCCGAGAAGTCTGCAGGTTAAGGGGGACGCCCGACTACCATCTGCTAGATTTGAACTCTCGCAGATATCTCTGGTCGATTTTCACATCTTTCATCATTTTCTAACGCCCACTAACGCACAGATCTTTCCCACAGATATCGTTTTAAAAACGCGATATCTGTCGCAGATATCTGCTCGTGTATGGGTGGCTAATGAGCGTAAAATCGGACAGATGCGAAAAACGGAATAAATAATTTTTAACAAACGAAAAACGGAATAAAACAAAAAAGGGAACCAAAAAAAGAAGAAAAAGCGCGAAGTAAGAATGGGAATGTCGATTCGATTTGACCTCAGAAGATGAGGATTGTGAAGGCTGGGAACCGTCCACTGATGATGGAGATGACGATGCTAACGGGGATTCTTGCATGATCTACAACCGGCCCCTCTTAGAAACGGTCGTGGGGGAGACTTGGTCTATTTGCTCGATCTGCTATAAGATGGCGAATGACACCTGAGCGGCGTTCGACTGTTCCACGATTGAACATGAAATGACAATTTCATTCCATTCCAACAATTTATTTATATTCAGTTCTCATTTGAAAAAAAAAAAAAAAAAAAAAAAAAAAAACTACTTACCTAGCTGCATGACTGGAACTTTCATTAATTGCTCTTTGCTGGGAAAACGTAAAAACAAAACAAAGCTTGGAACAGTAAATAATCCATTGTATTTTTCCTTCATACATCTTGTTTAATTAGGTATACAATTATAACAAATTCAATATATAAAACTGAACAAGTAGTAAATTGATTACAATATTATTACAATGTGATATTTTCGATGCTCTCAGAGAATTAGGTATGTCAACAAAATCTTAGTCCTTCCACTTGACGATTTAAATTCCAGAACTTTTTTGTTACTGGATGATCAGTCGTAGAAGTATGAATGGCAGTTACCAAATTTTTTGTTGAATATTCTTACCTAATTTTGCACCTTGATTTCTGTGTCTTTCTATTTTAGCAAACTTTTTGAAAAAAATTAAATGTATACCTACAACTAATAGCTACCGTCACTTGCTTTTGTATGGCCCTTCAGAGAGCCTGACGATCTACAATTATGAGAAATAATCTAAAAAGAAGGAACTATACAAGATCTGTTTCCTATACGATCAAAACATTATTACTAGGAAGATGATGAACACGAATCACTCCATCGTCATGGGTGATGATGTAAATCTTGGATTTCCTATATTCCGTAAATACTGCCGAACGGGAAAATAATTTAAAAACGTGTAGGTATAATTACTTATGCAGATTCACCTACTCGTTATATACGTAAAGGTAAGTGCTGCCATCACTTGTCAGTGAGAAAATTACTTCAATTTGTTGTGTTCATTCGTAGGAGAATGAAAGGCAGGTACATTTATACGACTAGATCTAGGTAGGTATCTAAAGACTTGGATTTCATTTATCGCGTACGAATTAGGTAGGCACCTACATTATGAATGTATTTCTGCAATACATTGTAAGTACCTACAATTCATTATGTGTGTGGTACCTGCCTTCACTTGTCAATGAAAAATATACTTCATTTGTGTTCATTTGTATGGGAATAAAAGGCAGGTACGTTTATACGACTAGATCTAGGTAGGTATCTAGAGACTTGGATTTCATTTACCGCATACGAATCAGGTAGGTACCTACGTTATGAATGTATTTCTGCAATACATTGTAAGCACCTACAATTCATTATGTGTGTGGTACCTGCCTTCACTTGTAAATGAAAAATATACTTCATTTGTGTTCATTACGTATGGGAATAAAAGGCAGGTACATTTATACGACTAGATCTAGGTAGGTATCTAGAGACTTGGATTTCATTTATCGTGTACGAATTAGGTAGGTACCTACGTTATGAATGTATTTCTGCAATACATTGTAAGTACCTACAATTCATTATGTGTGTGGTACCTGCCTTCACTTGTCAATGACAAATTTACTTCCTTTTGTGTTCATTCGTATGGGAATAAAAGGCAGGTACATTTATTCGACTAGATCTAGGTAGGTATCTAGAGACTTGGATTTCATTTACCGCATACGAATTAGGTAGGTACCTACGTTATGAATGTATTTCTGCAATACATTGTAAGTACCTACAATTCATTATGTGTGTGTTACCTGCACCTACCAGAACTTCTGCATACAATTTATGTAATGGAGGTGTGAATATATTAATTTTCTAAAGCTATGTACCACAGAACATAAAAACAGATTCCATGTTTTGTGGTATTGATGTACCTACTGTACCAATGAGTTTCTTGAATATTTGATTTGAGCACACCTCCCTCCGTCTCGGAACATTCAAACAACATTTCTAAAAAAAAAACCCTAAAGTTCCTGTCTTTTACGCTTTCCGATTCCATAATTACACCTACTAGTTTCTTTACACGGGAGATTCTTAAGTTTTAATATAGCTAGCAACATACATACAAAAAATTAATAATTTAAATTCACTCTATTAAAGCTTTGACATCTTACACCGTGAAGGAGATCAATGTGATGTACATACTCTTCTCTATCTGAAATAATTATAATACACTTCAGAGTACAAAAACCACACCCTCCTAATCTGTTCAAAAATTTAAACATTTTATAACAAATGACGTGCATTTCTTCGTGTTTTTATGATATTCTCTTGATAACTGATTATCTTTTAATTACCTAGTCTTAATCATAAAGTTGTCTTATGTTGTTCAGAGCTCAACAATTAATTTGATTGGCGTAAAACGAATCAAAGATTTAGTATGTCATCTACATATACCTATCTGCTTAATATTGAAAAAGTGTTGTAGAATGAGGCAGATACCTAATTTAACGCCGCCAAGTAACAATGAATGACTTTATAGTCATTGTAAAGACTTGGATTCCTAGTAGTATGGATATTCTAGTCTCTTTACATGGCTAACTACCTACCAAAAACTTCAATGTGAGTCTTCCAGTTCCAAATCCTTCATGTTTGTAATAGTTACCTACCAACCTTAACCTTAAACCTAAACCAGATTTGAGAATCTGGAGAAATACTGTTCTGAATATTAAGTTAGGAACAATAATTGAAGATATATTTCATAAATATAGCGATACACACCGGAAACAATATTTGATCAGGTTTCTTATTACTGAGGGGCGGAACAATTAATCTTGATCTTAATGGGTTCGTTTTTATGACTGCATTATTCTAAATACCAATGTGAATAATAATGTAATAAAACTCGTAATTAAGATCGTTTAATTGATGCGCCACTTTCCAATGGAAGACTTGAACAAACTGTAGGCTCATCGAAGGAGAACCAACTTTTTGGCTTCATTGTGAAATGGATTTTGTGGGGATTAGAAAAGGAAGTTAACCATTGTATTTATGATCCTCGTTTTTGTTAAAGATTTATTTTGAATTTATCGAAAATGGGACGATGAGGCTTTTAAAACTGGAAGACTCCTGTAAAAATCATTTCGCTTTACATTGTCATTGAAGTTGGTAGGTAAGCAACTACCTACATTTAAGTACCTAGATGATTAGGTGGTAGGTGTTTATTTTCATTAAATGATTTTCCAATCGATGATTCATCAGTGTAGATCTGATGATATCTGAGGACGACATTATACAGGGTGAACAAAAGAAGCAAGATTTTTTTGCCTTAAACTAGATCAAAAATGTAGTAAAATGCCGCCAACCGCATATTTTGATCTCAATCCGTTCTCGAGATATGATTTTTTAACAGTTTAAAAAAAAGAGAAACCTTGTTTTTTTTTTTTTGGTCTTATACTTGAAATTTTCCACTTTAATTCATTGAATATTAACTTTTTACCACATTTTCGGAATTAGCGTTAAATTTTCTATAAGCATGGTGCACTTTGATTCAGGAATATTTCCATCTGGAGCCTATAACAACAGCCCAAACATTGACTTATTTGAAAAAGTAATAGAATATAGAAAATTTAACGCTCATTCCGAAAATGTGGTAAAAAGTTAAACTTAAATGAATTGGAGAAGTGGAGAAATTCATGTTTAAGAGAAAAAAACACGGTTTTCCTTAGAATACTGTAAAAAAATCATATCTCGAAAACGGACTGAGATAAAAATATGCGATTGGCGGCATTTTACTCCGTTTTGATGAGGTTTTACGCAAAATTTTATGCATCTACGAGCAGTTCACCCTGTATTTATATTTAAAAGCGACTATGGAAGTCATCGTTATATACTAAGCTAATGTCACGGGTGGGGTGATTCCGCTTGCTACAGCAGAGCCCGCTGGCCCCTCGCTGCTGAGGTAAGCGGAATTATCCCACCCGTGACACTACCTACTTGGCGCGCCAAAATATACCGTTATCGTTGCACGATGTTTGACTAAAGGAAAGTTTCCATCGTTGGACTAGATATCTTGAATATTAGAACACAGGGAATTACAAGTAGAGAGAAAATGACAACTCGCTGTTTAGCACAATTATCTCCTCAGTGACAGCGAGCTAAGTGACGCCTGCAAATTGGCTCCAAACTGAGATAAACGATTTCCGAAAGCTGTCAACGCTCTCGACAACCAAATAAATTAAAACACGACTCTTAATTCTAATCGGCGTTTTTGTCGCCGGGATGAAATTTTCTTAGCAAGGAGTAAAGCAAAGGGATTGGCAGACGTAGCAAAGCTGCACTATCGTGCAGGCAATGGTGGTCATGTTGACGAGCCCCATGTACATGTGCTTCCTCCTGAACTGGCTGTGGAGAGACATGTAGTGAGGGCAGTTTTTTAGGGCGCCCGGCTCGTGTTTCCCGATTTCTTTGCCGACTCCGGGCAGGGTGACTTCGATGGCTTTTTTCTTCTCGATGAGCTCGACGACTTTGGGGGCCAAGTAGAGGCGGGAGAGGGACTCGAGGAGAAAACTGATCGACATCGTCACCATCTGGAAATATAATTGAAAAATTTGAATTATAAATATGTCTAATTAAATTTTATTTCAATAAGTTGGCACCGAGATGCGAGTATCTATGTTTGCACATACCTAATAAATAAAAGTCCAGTCATGCAGCATGACCCCATGAGCGAATTTTTGAAGAAATCTTCGATTATTTCGATTTTTGACTGATTTTTCAACTTTGAAATTTTTGAAAACTTTATACATATTCTTGTAAGAAATTTTACGCTGATTCCGAATATACCACATGTTAGTATGCTGAAAAAATTATTTCGCACAACAAATCTCAAAAAACAGGCTATTTTGAAATTGTTGACTACATTTTTGAAAATTTCAAGCCGAAGATGTAATCCGATCATGCTGGCCAACGAACTTGAACTTTCGTTTTGTGTCCTTAACATTTTAAAATTTGTTCGAAGTTTCTAGCACAATTCTACGGACAGTTATCGTCTGGAATGACACATACATATATACATACATACATATACATACATAAAAAATGCGTTAAACTTCAGAATATGATTCAGAATAGCGTGAAACGGATTTCTGCATACAATTTTTTCAAAAATTCACATTCTACAAATTTTGAGGCGAGAGCAATAGCTTAATTTTCTTCAAAAATTCGCTAAAATTGCGATTTCAAAAACTTATTCCATCGGAATGTCGATTTAGTAAAAAAATAAATAACGATTCAAGCTGCCCGCTTTCACACGGCCCAGATAAAACGTCGGCTGCCCGTACTAAATTGACAATAGGTAGTTGATTTGGTATGCGAAGTTATCATTGAAAGCTCACCTGAATCCAATGAGTCGTTTCCCACGGGATGTGGCTGTGGAGCTTCGAGAAGGTGAATAGACTGATAGCGCTAAGAATAGCGTTGCTCGTGAAGTAGCGAGGGAACAGAACGACTTGAACGTCGCCAAAAGCGTGTCTTTGCAGCGTGAAATAGAGGGACAGACCTGAAATATGAACAAATGACGTGTTAATAACAATGAATAACCGGCTATTAATAAGTTCATCAGGCGAAAGAGCACTAACATGGAATATACATTTTGGAACAAAATAAAACGATTCCTGATCTTTGAACATTTTGGTTTATTTTATTATTTTTTCCTTTACCCAAAAGTTTCAAATTTGAGTTGAAATATCAACAATTTTATGAGGTGGTTCATGCTCGTTTTATGGGTCTGGAAAAAGGGTTTTGACCGAGTAGGTACCTTGGAATGAACTATGGAAACCTAAGGAAAAGAGAAGTTTACCAACCTAAATATAATTTATATCCATTAATTTTCTATAAATCTTCCTATTTGTTGGTCTCGAACTTATCAGAACACAGATGTGTGAACTTGTGAAATGTGTGAAGTAGAACGCTCCCTAATGATTTTCTTCAAAATGACGTTTACTCCGGAAATTTCCATGGTTTTTGAGCGAAAAAATTGTTGAAATTCCTATTAGTTTTGTAGTTATTTATCATGGAGAGAGAAATGAAATATCCTATTCTCCCCAAAGTTATAAAACACTCTGGGGGACGCGATAAAATGGGTAATCCTTTTGGAAAAAAGGGGAAACTCGTAAACGAGTTCCACTATCTGCTTAACAAGCAGATACCATGTTACATGGTATAGTACTTTGATTGGGGATTTCATAACGGTTGTCCTCGAGAGTTGTAAACGAATCCTTTAACTTTGGACTGTAGGCGACGAAATGTAGGATAAAGAATTTATTCTATTATTCTTGGAGACACAATAAGCATACTATACATACTATTAAAGTTATTTCTCCAATACAGGCGCTATCATTTTTATGTTCATGATAGCCTGATTTTTCATTTTTTTAGCTCCTCCAGCCGGTTTGAGTGTATCTATGCTCATTAAAATTGTTTATAGTCCAATCAACTTAGTTTAGAAATGTAGCCAGGTACGTAAGGAGGGGGAAATCGGTAGCTTGAGATGTGAACATAAATCAAGCGCTTTCCAACGAGTGGCGAACGATTTCTGTGCGATGAAAACTGCGGAAGTTCCATTCCCCTAGCAACGGCTGGGTTGTACATGAACATCATTAGAAATTGTGACATCAACTTTTGCGTGACGAAAATTTTTGGTTGACCCCCCAGAGCAAAGACATATCCATGTCAATAATACCTAAGTAAAGAGGATCCAAAGTTCTACTCATTTAGTGGAAATTATGTGCTTACAACAAGGGGGCACATTGAGTCCACTGATTTTCATAATCTTGACAGACATCCTTGGTGGTTGCACTGAACTTAAAATGTATCCTGTTGGTTAACATTAATGCTTTGGGTTACGCGGATGACTTGATTTGATAGGTAGTACTTCGTAGTGAACTCGTGTCCTAAATTGCAAAGGAGAAATTCTTCTTAAGAAACTGTGCATCAACCAGATGAGCTATGAGGCCGATTTAATTAAATCCCTTCGACTGCGGAAGTTTTTCTTGAACGTAACATTTCTCCAGAGCCAAAAATGGCCATAATTAGTTGATATGTAGGTACCTAGTTCGACAGATGAACTCGTGTCCTACATTACAAAGGAGAAATTCTTCTTCAGAAATTGTGCACCAATCAGATGAGCCATGTGACCGTTTTAATCAAAACTCTTTAACTCATCCAGACCACCAATCTACTTATAAATATCATTCTGACCTATAATTTGTCCAACTGATCTATATTAGTTTGAAGAAATCGTCAAAACTAGTGTAAGCTCGTCTACAACCACTTTAGAGAGATTTTGCACAGATCAGTTTTTTGCTTAGATCAGTGAACGGAAGCTCGCATCTCAACATTAAATAACATCAAGTAGTCAATCCCGTAGTAAAAATTCAGATTTTCAAATTAGTTGGACATATAGATTAGTATCATAGGGTGGTAGAACGATAAGGGAACACCTATGTCCGAATCGAAGAACATTCGGAAAACGATGAGAGGATTCGTAATTTTATTTAATGGTTGCAAAAGTGTAGATGAGCACAAGTACCTGATATGAATGTCATCCAATACTGAGATCCAAGACGCAGGCCGAAAGCCGCCACATAAGCGAAGGTCGTAAAGGTTGAGTAGGGCTTAGGAGTGGCGCTCTGCTCGCCTGTCAGGCAGGAGTAGACGATCCCCACACTGATGATGGCCAAAGCATGCACCGGCTGACTCGTAGCCAAAATGGTCCTGGAAAGAAATGAAGTTAGTTTTATTTGTTATCCGATAGTATGTAAAAAATTGAATTTTTTTTAAAGGATAAAGTTTCAGTCATGCAGCATGATTGTGTGACCTAATTTTCCTGAATTTCTCATTATATTTGAGTTAAATTATTTTGAATTTTGGGCACTTCGTGTGCATCCAAATTGTTAACTACGTACTTTAAGATAAAATACATTCTGTAATTAATTGACGTCTGGTTTAACTATTTTTTGTTGTTGGATTTTCACAACTTTTTGAATTTTTTTCTAACATCATAACTTTTTCTAATGGTACCCCATTTTTAGAAAAAAAATCGCGCTTCTTCATGGTTAATTATCTATTATCCAGAACGGAAGAATATATCTCAATTCTGGTTTCACAATCGTGTTCAGCAATAAAAAATCCTTAGATTGAGCCAAAAATGGAAAAATCTTTATCGAAGTACCCAATAACTACTCCTCCCTTTGTATACCCAAGAAGTACTCCCCCCCATGAGTACCCAAGAAGTACTACACCCTATGAGTACCCAAGAAGTACTCCCCCCATGGGTAGTCCGAACACTTTTGGATTTTGTTCTGATTTTCATTCGCATAAAACTCATTTTTAGCCACCTCAAAAACACTCTACAAGTTTCACTTCGATATCTCAAAAATTGTGTGTGTGTGTGTGTGGGGGGGTGTCACTATTGGGACACCCTGTATATTGATAGGATTTCATAGCTTCAATACAACCAGAATTTAATCACATCCAATAACAACTGTAGATACTTTTTAGTGGACGTCTTATCAATACGTATCAATATTCTATGTTTACGCATTTCGGAGAACAACAAAGGGTTTACGTCAGCCTCTGGCGAGACATTCCCGACCCGAAAAGTGAAAATTAACTTTTAAACCGAGTCCGATGTAGGTACCTACCTAACAAATGAAAAGCTTAGTCACAGTGATTCATTCAGAAGTGGTAGATAAGGTGAAAACGTGGAGTAGTGATAACTTCTACGTGCAATCCTCGAAAGCACGTTTTCGAAGGTCCAGCAACCGTGTGCCTTTTCCAAACCAAATTAGGCATCAATGCAATATCAGTATCTCTCAGTGAATTTCTGAAGTGGTAATAAACGATGAGCACACTCGTCACCTTTCAATTCTTTAATTTCGATTTTCAAAACGTCAGCGCCATTCTTCATAATTTTTCCAGTAGATCTCAGGAAAAATACTTTCGCACGCGCGACTTCGTGCCAGAAGTGGCGCAAATGACAAAAACTGTTTTCTCAAATGGGAACCCCCTTTTTTTATTGCAGATTCGAATTCTACGTGAAATTTCATGTGGAAATGACCCACCACTCGATTTTTAAGTTCGCGTAAACGGGCGCAGTTCCGCTGTAAAAGAAAATGTTCAATACTGAGTTTTGGAAGATATATAATTCCCACATGTAATAGGTACACGATTTTGGAGTATTTTTTTAGTGCTGAATGAACCTCGTAAATCATTACGTTAATTAAATCAGTTCATTTATTGATATTTGCAAGGCCAACTTGGGAAAACACCGATAAATCGACCAGAATAGCACTTTTCTTTACATTTTACACAGCACAAAGCGTACTAAAATGTAGTTTTTTTTCGGTGTTTTCCCAAGTTGGCGTTGCAAATATCAATAAATGAACATCATGATGAGGTTCAGCACGAAAAAATACATACCCCAAAATCATGTATTACATGTGGCAACTGATTATTTTCAAAAACTCAGTATTTCACAATTTCGCACTTTTAGAGCGGAACTGAGCACATTATTTGGAAAGGGATCCTAGTTTTCACGTAAAATTCGAATCTTCAATAAAAAATGGGGGTTCCCATTTGAAAAAACCAAGTTTATGTCATTTGCGCCAAATCTGGCGCCAGTGGAGCACACGAAAGTATTTTTCCTGAGATCTGCGTAGAAAATGACGAAGAATGGCGTTGGTCCAAATTTTTTTAACGCTAAATTCAGAGGAAATTAAGGGGGGGGGGGGTGTAATATTCCCGTGGGACACCCCGTATACATATGAAAAAGTCTTAGTCTAGGATGTGACATGGTTGGAAATTATTAGGAGTGAGTAACCAACTAGGCCAAACACTGTTTGGTTCATTCCATAGCAGGGTAAAAATTACGCTACCTATGAAGTCTGCATTTTGAAAATGAAGTTTTCTCAATGAGTGAGATTATTTATGTTATCGTTTGTTCACCACGCTGAACCACGCTCTGCTACCATGTCACATGGTAGCAAGCAAAAACCACGACTAAACGCCCAGCATCCCCTAATATACAGAATAAATAATACAAATATATACTCATCAATCTCACTGCAATCAATAAATTCATTCCACATATCCAAATTCAACAAAGAATAAAAAAGACCATCCAATGCATTTCAGGAATAACCTCACTACAGAACCAATATCCCAAGACCTGAATTAACAAATCAATCTAGTCTAGGGCTGCCATCCGTCCCGATTTATCGGGACATGTCCCGATTTTCGAGGTGTCCCGGGCGTCCCGTCATGATTTTTGAAGTGTCCCGATTATTTTTTTTGCTGTCTCGACTTCGTCCCGATTTTTAAAGTAGTTGAATCTCCGAAGTATTTTGTAAGCCCAGGATGAAAACTGGATAAACCCTACGTGGTACAAATGTCCTTCATTGCAGGTAGGTAGCCGGACACCTTTGACTACTTGAAATTTATAGGTCTATGTAATAGATGATCTAAGCACTTTTTTTCAATAATAATGTTTCTCCAACATTTCAATACCTATTGTATTTTTTCTAAAAATAAAACTTAGTCGTTGTATTTTGTCAGTGACTTGAAATATATCTTGTCCCGATTTTGGTCCCGATTTTCTACTTTAGGCTGTCCTGATATGTCCCGACTTTTAGCACGCTGTCCCTACTTACGTCTAAAAGATATGGCAGCCCTAATCTAGTCCCTAAAACCTCTAAGGGACAAAGAATCGTTGTTGAACTTTCACAACGGTGAGTCTACCTCTCTCTTACGTTTTGCGTTAATAGCAATAATATTATATAAACTCATATAATAAGAACCACCTGTGGTGTACTAATAACCACCTGTTTCTGAACCCTTCCAAGTGCTCGGTAATTTCGTTCCATAGAACAGATGATCATCTGACTCATGACTACAGCCTCTGTGGTGCTCCTCTTATGAGAGTCAAGGAGATTAGGGATCTGGGAATTATCTGCGATGAGCAGCTCAACTTCAATAAACATGTAAAGGCAGCAGGTGCAATGAAAACCTTGGGTTTCCTTAAAAGAAATACCAGAGAATTCACCAAAGTTGAGCCAATCATACTTTTGTACAAGGCCCTGGTGCTACCAAAATTGGAGTACGGTTCCCAAGTGTGGTCTCCCTTTTATGCCTCCCACAAGTATACTCTGGAAAGAGTTCAGCGGAGATTTCTCCGCTACGTAGCCTACAAGCTTGGTGTCCCGTCTCCTGAGATAGACTACGATTCTCTGCTAAGCAGATGCCGCCTTCAAACCTTGGAAAAGCGCCGACTATTATCGGATGTATCCTTCCTTCATAAGTTGCTCCATAACCAGATTTCTTCACCGGACCTGCTCTCCAAGTTGAACCTCAAAGTACCTCAAGTCTCCACTCGCCTCTCTCACCCTTTTTTCGTCTCATTTTCCCCTTACAATTATCTTCAAAACCGTCCTTTGTACAGAATACCACGATCCGTTTATCACATTGGAAGCATTTTTCAAGACCTCGATATTTTCTCTAGCCCGTTTTATGAATTCAAAGCCTGTATTCTCCCACCCCTTTTCTAATTTACTTTCCTGTAAAAGTGACCTGCCAATTTACCTTCCTGCCAACTTAAGATGATATACTTTCTTTTTTTGTTCTCTTCTTATTTTGTATTATTGCTTCCGATCAAATACTTATTCTTTTTTACATTTTAATTGGGCTCGCCCGTTTGTAAAATAAATAAATAAATAAATATCGTTTATACTAATACCTAATCCATTGCTATCTCGCATACCTCTCTCTTCAGCGGTATTTCTTTCATCTTTTATAGAAGAGAATATAAGAAACTAATCAACCGACAGGCTAGATAGAAAATCCCCCATTATTTCCTTTCTTTTAGAGCGACATAAAGAAAAACGTAATAAATTATCCCAGTGATTGAAATTTTGTTCTAATTATTCCACCTGAATCGCAAAATTACATCGAAAGATTGAAATATACTATAGAAATCCAAGAATTTTGATCACAACAATCGGAAGATTGTCACAAAGATTAGTTTCAGAATATCTCAAAACGGATTTCAATGAAGACAATTTTCGAAAATTTTTATTTGAAAAATTTTGAAGCCACTGAAATAGGTTAATTTTTTACGAAAATTCACTAAAACTGTTGACGGTCTTACAATATTTGTTTATTACAGCTAATTAAGCTGATGCTTGGTGAACCCAAAGACTATGTGTGGCATTGCGGAATAATTAGATACCTATAAAAAAGTGGAAGGACGTTTTAAATTGAATCGAGAAAAGTGAAGTATGAATTCCAATAGATTTGAGTTATTCAACGAGAAATCATTGGTGATCTCAACCTGAGCTATAAAAAAGGAAATGATGCGAACGGTAGTTAAAATATCTAGGCTCTCCAACAATGAAATCTCCAGCTGCGTTATTAACCACGAGGGTTAGTTAAGGGCCTTTTGTGTTTAGTCCGACGGTTTATATCCGCGTTCTCAATGTCTTCAATCTCCCTCGTGATTGAAGCGACCTGCGAACTTCCTGGCAGAAGGATAAAACATGTTTCATAGCGGTCTCCTAGATAAATCGGTGGAGCGAGAGCAATATAAACCCTGTCTGCCCTGGAGAAGGTCAACCGGGAAAAAGGACACGTGGATCTCTATAGGTCGGATATTGATGGGAACCAAACGAACTGTATTACGTCGGGTCAATCGCAATAATATTCAGGTGGGACGCATATTTACATCTGAAGGCCAACTTGGGGTATCTATCAGTTCTAAATGCAGCCTCACTGCTAGTGCAGGAGCTGAGAGAAGTTTCGTTTGCAGAAATATAGGCACGGTTTCGAACAACATTTGTTTCTTGATCAATTACAGAAGTTCATTATTGAAAATAATGAACGAAAATGTTTAAGAGGAACTTTCGTTCAGTGCAAATTCGTTGTACAAATGATCTACTCGAAGTTTGTTCAAATTGATGTTTTTCTTGCATGCCTACTCGTATTTAAATAAATTCTAAACACAGCTTCACTACATTTGGCTATAAGTTGTGAGTAACTCTCATCCAAAAACTACTCCTGGAGTTCACTCGTTCTGACGTCAGACCTGTATGATCATTGTGCTATTGTACCTTTGGTATTTGGGACTAATATTGGACCAGTGTCTTACATGGCTTCCGCATGTTGAATTTCTAGTTAATAAATTGAGAAGGCTCATTCCGATGTGTCTGGAGGTCAGACGTTTCATGTCTCTTATTACTATGAAACTTATGTAACTTGCACTCTGTCTGTTATGTCTTACAGCATTGTAGTAAGGGGTTCAGCTTACCGAGTGGTTTTAGATCCGCTATACAAGATCCAGAAGTTATTGATGAAAATTTCACTTCAGAAAAAATCTAGAACGCCAACAAATTCAATATTCAATGAGTTTCAGGTTCTGGATTTATAGAAAATTATTAGAAAAATTAATTTAATTTACATTTATAATCAAAAAGGTAATTATGTTCGAGTGGATGGCATTACTCAGTTGGCATCTGATTGTACTTTAAGATTACCTCTCAGATTGACGACATTGGGTCAGAATTTTTTTACATATAATGGCGTTAAAATGTTTAACAAGCTTCCTGGCGACATTAAAACTTCAACCAGCTTATCCGTTTTCAAGAGTTCTTTACAAAAATATTTACTCAGTGATCCTTAATACAAATACTTGTTTTAGCCAATTTTTGAAGAAAATTAAGCTATTGCTCTCGCCTCAAAATTTGTAGAATGTGAATTTTTGAAAAAATTTTATGCAGAAATCCGTTTCAGACTATTCTGAATCATATTCTGAAGTTTAACGCATTTTTTAATGTATGTATGTATGTATGTATGTATATATGTATGTATGTATATATGTATGTATATATGTATGTGTCATTCCAGACGATAACTGTCCGTAGAATTGTGCTAGAAACTTCAAACAAATTTTAAAATGTTAAGGGCCCAAAACGAAAGTTCAAGTTCGTTGGCCAGCATGATCGGATTACATCTTCGGGTTGAAATTTTCAAAAATGTAGTCAAAAATTTCAAAATAGCTTGTTTTTTGCGATTTGTTGTGCGAAATAATTTTTTCAGCATACTAACATGTGGTATATTCGGAATCAGCGTAAAATTTCCTATAAGAATATGTATCAAGTTTTCAAAAATTTCATAGTTGAAAAATCAGTCAAAAATCGAAATAATGCCGTTCGCTAGTTGTAAAAATCGGTAATATTTGCATGAAATATTGTTCAAATTCAGATTGAACTACTCTTATGGAAGTAAGAGTACCTCCTAATTATTTTTAATAATTTGATTCCATGTTCGTCTATCAAAATCATAAACTGAAATTTCTCTACACGATCAATAGCGACTGAAATGTCGAAGATTTCTTCAAAAATTCGCTCATGGGGTCATGCTGCATGACTGGACTTTTTATCTATTAATCGTCAGTGTTCATTTACTTTTTTTCCCTTTTGGTATTTGATGACTACTTTTTAGTTCATGATAACATGTTCTATTTGAATTGTTTTAATTAGTTTTTTTTAAATTTGTTAAATTAATAATTTGCACAACTAATTACGGCTCCTCCCCCAGCACAAGTTTTCACTTAAAGGGGGTAGTAGCATTGTACTTCAAACATTGTTTCTTCTTTTCGGCGTGTATTTAAGTTTATAATATGCTTATGTTATCATGTATAAATTGTAAATAAATGCAATTAAAAAAAAAAAAAAAAAAAAAAAAAAAAAAAAAAAAAATACACTGCCAAGGAAATGGCACATGAGCTTCCTCGTGACCTTCACAGTACGTCACCATTAAATTCCAGAAAACTAGAAACAACCGGTTCTGGCATCAGGGAATTAATAAGGTGGGAAATTATTATGCGTTATGACCGAAAAAAGAAAATTTTGTTTGCGCCTGCGCAGAGGCTACCGTTGATTCGATCATGACGGAACTGATAGGGGACCATGTAGAGCTATACCCGCACGATCCCTAAAAATTTGAAGAAAATCGCATCAAAATTGTGGAAATTACGGCTGTTACAAGGACCGTAACAAGAATATTTCGTTCACGCATGCGCAGAGCGTACCGCTAATGCAATTATGATGATTGTCTTATGGGACCTCAAGGGACCTTACCCACATCATCCCTGAAAATCTGACCGAAATCCGTTCAATATTGACTGAGTTATGACCGTCACAAGGAATTCACGTTAGCGCCTGCGCAGAAGCTACCGTTGATCATCTAGAGCTTAACCCGCACGATCCCTGAAAATTTGGTTAAAATCGGATCAAAATTGTGGAAGTTATGGCTGTTACAAGGAAATGTGGACGGACAGACAGACACACGGAACCAAATTTGTTCAGAAGGCTCTGAAACGCAAAATGCGAGTGGAAATTTTGATTTTGGAGCAAACAATTTTTTTTCATTTCGAAAGTGAAAACAAAGCTTCCGCTGCCTTGCAGTCTCGGAAGCAAAAAGTGACCCTCATTACGGAAGCCCAGGTAGCTCAGGCTTGGTCGCCTCCACCGAGATAGAATGTGAGCACACATCTGTCTGTGAGCCACTCAAGCCCTTTACGGATCTAGTTGTAACGCTAAATCCACGGAAGGAGAAAATTCTCCTTATAAGGTTATTTGAGCCCATGAAAGGAGGTTATTTTAGACGATTACGTTTTTTCCGAATTGCGATCCGTCAACGTATCTTTACAAAAGGATGCGTCACCAAAACTCATTAGAGAGATCCTAGAGATCCGACGAGAAACTTTACCGCACCTTAAAGTCACGTCAAATCCTTAACGGATCTAGTTGTGACGCTAAATCCATGGAAGGAATAAATTATCCTTATAAGGTTATTATTTGAGTCCATGGAAGGAGGTTATTTTAGACGATTACGTTTTTGGTCAAATTCCGTTATATGCCCGCCAAGCTAAACGCCTAACTAATCTGCATTTTTACTAAGGGATTGACTACTTGATGTGGAATACTTGATATGGAAGTTGACCGTGTATATTTTGGCGGTCTGGATGTTCGCAAGCTCGCATCTCAAAAATACATAACATCAAGTAGGTAGTCAATCCCTTAGTAAAAATGCAGATTAGTTGGACATGTAGGTCAGAATGAAGTGTATAGTTTGGTGGTCTGGATGCTCGCAAGCTCGCATCTCAAAAATACATAACATCAAGTAGGTAGTCAATCCCTTAGTAAAAATGCAGATTAGTTGGACATGCATGCACAGAATGGTGTGTATAGTATAGTTTGGTCTTCTGGATGCTCGCAAGCTCGCATCTCAAAAATACATAATATCAAGTAGTCAATCCCTTAGTAAAAATACAGATTAGTTGGGTATATAGGTCAGAATGATGTGTATAGATTGGTGGTCTGGATGCTCGCAAGCTCGCATCTCAAAAATACATAACATCAAGTAGTCAATCCCTTAGTAAAAATGCAGATTAGTTGGGCGTTTAGCTTGGCGGGCATATAACGGAATTTGAGCACGTTTTTTACGGATTGCTATCCGTTAACGTTGGTATCTGTAAGGAAGGATGCGTCACCAAAACTCATTGCGTCAGAGTTATGGCACCGGATTGTAGATACCACAAGACGGATTGTGTTTTACGGATCTACTAGGAACTCTCTAATATCCAAAAATACTCCGACCGTCAAACGTCTGACGTAATATGCCCGGCCCCTCATCGATATCGTATGATGCTAAGAAACAATTTTCCGTCAGTTTTTTTCTTTAACAAAGTCATTATTAAATTACTGAAAAAAAAATCAGATTACATCTGCTCCTTGACCCATGAGAAATTCACGTTCCATCTCCGTAGGCGCCCTCATGACCAAATCACGCAAGGGGTCATTCCTCGTTAAAAAACCATCCGTTTCAATTTACGAGCCTGTCGTCGAGTCGTTTTCCAACGTTTCCAGGCCATCCACCAATCGGACGAACAATAACAGTTACATAACTCGCTATACGTCAAACGTACCTTCGGGTATTTTTTTTTTTTTTTTTTTTTAATTCGATTAAAGTCGATATTGCGACTTACGACGCGATGAGAGAGACGTTGGTCGACCGAAATGAGTCGTGAGAATTAGCTTTCAACAGGGGGCAGGGGTGACAGGGTCATATCAATGACTGGAAACGGACGACCGTCTACACGTAGGCACTTGGTGGGTGAACTAAGAGCGTAATTCAGTGAAGCAGTAACGAGACAATAAAAGCAGATGAAGCAGAAGCAGATGAATTTACGTGCAATAAAAGAAGAAGCAGATGAAGAAAATGTGTTTATTTACAGAACGCAAAGAGCGCAACAAAGTGAGGTAGTAATGCAAAATAAATAAAAGTAAATTCAGCATTGCGTGCATGTAAAGTGAATTTGTATTGTATTGAAATAATTTGAGTAATAAGTAATTTGAGTAATTTAAGTGCAAAGAAATTTCTAAGAACAAATTTTATGAAAAAAAATATATACCTATAATAAAAAATACAATTTTTTTCTTTGCTTTACCATTATAGGTTATAACCAAGATTAACTTCTCAACCTAATGACAACAAAACAAGCGGCATTGTTTACTATATCAATTTATAACATAAATGAATATAAAACTACTATATAGGTACTCGTAAATAGAAGAACAAGTACAAAAGGTCATACAGACATCTCATTATTTGAGACTCACGATCAAATGTTTATAAAACAAACATTACTAACATATGAATGCTTTCCGTACAGCTGCATTCATATTAGAGACATGCATAATCTTTAATAAGCTGAGAGCTTTTCAATGAGTGGTGAAAGATTTTTGTGGGGAGGAAAATCCCTGGCAACGATTGTTTGTACGTAAAAGCATCAGAACTTTCTTTATTATATTTATTAAATAAAGAAATAACTTCATTATATTGACATTGAATAACTTTATTAAATTTATTCGTAACGGTCGGAAAAACGATGGAATTGTCCTGTTAATCATTAAACGATAAAAGTAAAATTGACAATACCGTTGTAAAGATGATTAAATGAAGCAGCTTTCATGAGATTTTCCAGTTTCCTGGAATTTGTTTGGAAGAGTTGTAACGTTTTAAAGATTTTCAGAAATTTTTGTTTTTTCAAATTTTTCTGTTTGAGCTTCTGTTGCTGACTATAGATGGAAATTTTCCTGAATCAAAGTGAACCACCTTTATAGAAAATTGACCGTTAGTTCCAAAAATGTGGTCAAAAGTAAAAATGAAATTAATTAAAGTGGAGAAATTTAAGTTTAAGTGGAAAAAACACGGCTTTCCTTAAAAACCGTTAAAAATCATATCTCAAAAACGTATTTAGATAAAAATATGTTTGCGGATTTTTTCTCCATTCTTGATGTGGTTTAAGGCAACAATTTATTTTGCATCTACGAGCAGTTCACCCTGTATAACTGCACTAGTGGAAGTATATTCTTTCTCCTAACAACTGTACGATACATAAATCCCTTTCAGGAAGCTAACTAAAAGTAACAACTAGGGAGAACAACGTTGAAATTAAATACTAAAAGAGTACGAACTTGTTAACTGTTCAACATTTTCGCTAGTGGCTCGAAATTATTAATTGGCTCTGCTGTTCAGAAGGAAACGTTAATTAATTTTTAAGCATATTACAAAGTTTTGCATTGCGGCCGGGCAGCAGGTTATCGAACTAACCGCGGCCCCTTTTCCCTTAAAATGTGAAAAACAAAATAGAGATCTGGAAAACGAATGGATGATATAATAATGAATGAATACTTAAGTTTATATATGCAATACAATAAATTCATGACCTCTGTGATACTAGAAACAATTTTTTGTTGAATGTTTTCATTTTAATGAAATTTAAGTACGTTTATCAGCATATTTTTGAGAAAAAATTGTAAATGTCCTATTTTATAT
This sequence comes from Adelphocoris suturalis, assembly GCA_030762985.1. Classification (NCBI taxonomy): domain Eukaryota; kingdom Metazoa; phylum Arthropoda; class Insecta; order Hemiptera; family Miridae; genus Adelphocoris; species Adelphocoris suturalis. The sequence goes on from CM061046.1 coordinate 12,772,861, forward strand.
TTTATCAACTTTATTTGAGCAATATTCTGCTAAAAATAATTAGTTTAACAATCTTTAGCAGTTTTAAGCCATTTTTAGTGATTTTTTAGCACATTTTTCGAAATTTGTCCAATTTAATGTACTCAAAAAGTGCTGACCAACGAACTCATCCTTTCGTCTGGAAAGCTTCATTTTTTGGCGCAAGAACGGAATTTTATCTCAATCCCAAGGAGAGTTATTGTCTGAAATGACACACACGCACGAGCGCGCGCGCGCATACACACACAAGATAACTCTGCCGTAGCTAGTCCCCAGGCCGGTTGAGATAAATGGAGGGAAAGAAAAAAAAAAAAAAAAAAAAAAATCACACTTTGGGAGACTATTTATCGTTCAAAATAACCATATTTTGGCCCGTAAAAGCGTTAACATTTAGTCAAATGAAAAAACGGATAGCACCACGTAACTCAGCGTCGAAAAATAATGAAATTTCATGTGTCACACTGGGGTACTTTGTACATCCAAAGGGTTGCGCAACTTTGAGCGCTCGCTGAACGAGTTGCGCGAGTCCGAAAAAATCAAATGAGGGGTCAAATCTTCATGAAATTGTGTGTAGAATCCGAATATGGAATAAAAAAGGGGGGTTCCTATTTGAAAAAACAAAGTTGATGTTGGTTGCGCAATCGCGCGCTGCGCAATTTTGTCATTTCTGAAATCCTCACAAAAAAAAGAAAAAAAACATGGTTTAAAAAAAAAATTATTTTTTTTTAATCCACAAATAACGATTTTAACATAATTATTTTATTTATATATATATATATATATATATATATATATATATATATATATATATATATATATATATATATATATGAAAAAGCGTTAAAATCTACGACTCTACGATTCATTTCAGAATACCTCAAAACGGATTTCAATGAAGAAGTTTTTGAAAATTTTTGATTTTAAAATTTTCTTTTTTTCCCATTTCCTTTTGTTGAATGGAAAAAGAATTGATTTGGTGGGGGAAAAGTATTAATTTGGTTGGGAAAAGTACTAATTTGGTTGAGAACAGCACTAATTTGACTGGGAAATGCTGTATAATTGTCTCTATTTTCGTTATTCGACAAAACGATTTACGGAATTGTTTTCAGTCATGCAATTCAACTGAGTCCAAGTTTCACTAAAGCTAGCAATTCATTCTCGCCTTTTGTGTTTTCAAAAACAGTAATCGTGAATCGGCGATTCTTCGGTTTTAGTTGTCAAACAAGAGAATAATTCGAATGATGACTTGGACGTTTGTTGAGTGTTGCAGTCTTCAAAAAAATGTCATACGATAGTGTATTATCTGGGAATGCTGATTTCATTCAACTTTTTTTCCTTGATTGTGAATTAATAAATAATTATAAAACATCAATAAATGATATATAGATGAGTTATTTAATCATACTTCGAATTATTATTGGTTCATAGTCAACCTTCCCGCCGCAAAAACTGATCATCCACGAACGCGTTGTTGATGACACTGAATTTAATCTTCGGTTCTACAAAAATAAATTTGGGATCACATTCTCAATTTCAGATTGTTTGTGATTCGAGCACGATATGAAACACGTGCCCTCTCAATAGCTATTAATGTTGTACGCGAAAAATACATGAGCGTAGATCCAACAAGTATGCACGTGTGCTATACATGTTGTAAATCGCTGCTTCAGAACGAAATTCCCCGCTTTGTTTTTATTTGTAGATAAAAAACTTATTATAAAGAATTATGCTGAATCAACAAATGCTTGCATACGAGTCTGCAACACATTGGGACATTTTCATGTGTGTTTTCTTATTGTATTTATTACTAGGCAGATCTCACCCGTGCATTGCACGGCGGGGCGTACAGATCAATTACATGGGCCATAAGGGAAACCGCCCACCCGTGGGTACTTAATTGAATTCGCGATCGTGTTGACTCATTGTTCCGACACCCGTGGGTACTTTATGGAATTCGAGCCAGGCTACATCACCTACCCCCCTGCAGACTCGTATGCAAGCTCTAAGAGCCACTCAGCTGTTCCGGACCCTAGGCATCGTCAAGTAAATGTCTTAAAGAGACTACATACGAAATTACAGCTTCCTAGAGTGTAAAACATAGAAATTAGCTTCAAGAGCCACACATCTGATCCGAACCCCGGGCATCGTCAAGTAAATGTCCTAAAGAGGCTACATAAGAAATTACAGCTTCCTAGAGTGTAAAGTATAGAAATTACCTATTAAAATGACCTTCACAAATCAAACCGTTCTCGCAATATTTGGATCACCTGCTATGAATCAAATCATCGAAACACCAGCTCAATGAAATCATCAGAAATTAACAAGCGGTGGTAATCATGTTCACAATATCAATTATTGAGAATGATTACCTGAGTGTACACAATTATTCAAATGACCTTGCTCATAACTAAGCTTGTTGGCCACGCACTTCGCAGTAGTTAACATAATATGGTTGGCTAAATTGAGAGCTTTCGAACGAATGGTCAACGAATTTTGTGGGATGAAAAACGACGAAGTACCATTTCCCTAGCAACGACTCGGTTGTAAGCGAAATCATCAAAATATTTTCGTGAGCAATTTTCCGTGATGTTTTTTTAGTGTATGTTCCGTAGCAAAGACATAAAGAAAACAGTTGATTGTTCTCTACGCAACACAGTCTATTTTATTTATTGGTATCGCGTGAGCAAGTTTTCGTGACGATTTTTCAGTTTATGTGCCAAAGCAAAGACATGAAAATTTAAAAAAAAAAAAAAAAAAAAAAAAAAAAAACCGAAACAGAACCGGCACACGGACAACAGAAACGATCTTATTCTTCATAACGTTCTAGAAGGGAAAGAAAACATGAATATTCTCAAGAGGAAGGTGATGGACATTTTTAGAACGGAATTAATTGCGTTCTTGAGGATTATTAAGTTATAGGTGTAAGGCGTTTAGGCACCATCCAACCTTCTAGAAGTAGACCAGTTCACATTCATTTTGCTAATAATTTCTCTAAATCTAAAGTACGCCACAACATTTACTAGTTCAAGGGATCCCAATTTAATACATCCGAGTTCTACGACAGACGAACACGGGAATTCAGGAAGCATCTCTTGCCCAAGTTGTTTCAAGCAAGAAAATAAGGCAAGCATGCTGCCGTCTTGATTTTAGGTGGACTACTGGTTGATGGAATTAAACTTATCATTCACTATGGATAAAGTACATAGGAGGATTCTACATCTACTGCGACAGAAGTGGAGATAAATCTGAATACCTCCTCCTCCGTCCCCTCACAACATTTCCAGAAAACAGGTCAAGAAGAAGATGAAAATCTACAAGAGATAGAACGAACATCAACACGGCTTTGGAAATTTTGGTTATGATTCGGGATTATTATTGAAATTTGGCAGTGGAGTGTAGGCATTATTTATTGTGATCTATGTTAACTATGCAGTGCTCAGAAACGAAGGCAAGATATGATGTGCTATTTTGGTTTATTATTTCCAATAATAAGCCTATGTGATCGCAAAAAATAGCTATAACCCCCTATACACTAGCTATAAATAGCTAGTGTAGCAAAAAATTTCTATAACCCCCCCCTCAAACTTTGTCACTTTACGTTTCAAGGTACGTAGAATCCAAATTTGAAATGTCCGTCCGCCGTTCGCCGTCCGCCGTTTGCCGTCCGCCGTCCGGGCCATAAAAGCTTAAAAACCCATTCTTTCGCACATAGACTCCATTTGCGGTCTAGTTGGTCCTAATGTTTAACCATCCCGATCGCTTTACTCGCATAGATGCTATGGGTCAAAAAACGGAAGAAAAAGTGTCTTTTTCGAGGTTTTGATTGTTGGACGCACGCCTGGCACGCTTGGCAGGGGGTCACGGTGGGTGGTGAGGGGGGTGATCGGGGGGTGGAGTGAGAGGAGGCGCCGCGGCACCTTGTGGTGGCTGGAGTGACCAGGGGCGTAGAAGAGGGGTGTAGGAGAATGGATATTATTAGGTACTTTTACGTGTTATACCCATATAATACACCGCAGCACCATGAGGTGGGTACAGCGTTCCTTCAAGGCATGAATATATGTTTTTTTCTAGGTCATATTTGTGTGTTAATACCAATGCTTTTCTTACGCATATTTAATAACATATCCTCTCGACTTTTCGTACGTACTTAGATAATGATATTATTAAGGCAATAACTATTTGAATAGATAGGAGCTCAAATCGAGAAATATAAACATGCGTATATAATTATAGAAGTATATGTTGTGGCAACTCGAAATAGGACACGCCGAGGAGTCTGGACGGGCCTTATGACGTACGCAAGCCAACTAAAACTACGATCAAACTCAATTGAAAAAATAATAAACCTTTGTGAAATAATTTGCAGCGTTTTTTAATATGTATTTAAGGAACTCCTTGAAATACCTATGGGTTATACAATAAAATTGAATTGAATTGAATACCTGGCCCAGACTATTTGTCTCAAACCTATTTCAATCGGACGTCCCTCTGAAGCTAGGTAATATTAGCAAGGCTTCGCATATTATAGGAGGGACGCCCTATTGAAATTGATGACCGTGACGCATTTTTATGGGTTGAATTCGTGTAATCGCCGACAGACGAATACGATTACACGAATACGAATATAATCGCATTTGACTCAGAATCAACGAATAATTATCGCGATTACAATCGTATTCGTATTCAACGATAAGATTATGCCCAACACTGACCGTAGACGACTCAAGATTGATAATCTCCTTGAAACGCTCAGCGCGTGGCTTAAAATGAGTTTCCGATCGGAACTTTAACAATAAGGTGCGCGGGAAATAATGACAAAATGATTGCTGTTCCTTCAGGTTTTATGGACAGTCTTAACGGATCCCAGAAATGAGTAGGCCGTGCCGGCCTTTTCACGTTGAGTCATAAAACAACCCTGTCTGAACGGTTTAACCTGACATACGACCAGCAGTGCAGCCATCATAAATATTCTAATCCTCCCGTATATGAACCGAGGTTTCTAACCCCACGTGAACGGCCGAAGCTCTAGTAAGTTCTAAGCCGTAATAATTAGGCATGCAGGACGACGGAATAAACTCAAGTCGGCATAGCATGAAGGAGCCTTGATTCCCGCAACGAAAGCAGCTTTAACGAACCTGAGCATCGTAAATTATTGTCATCAACGTCCCGTCAGCATCGTTAAAATAAAATTAAATGAAAAATCAAGATTTTTGTAAGTAAGCGTGATTTTACAAAAAGGAGTTTTGCAATTCCGTCTGGGGTCTATAAAAACAGTTTGGGTTTAACGAGATGGCATGAAGTGTTTATGAGTCGTTAAACAAGATGCGATCAAGATTTTCAGTTTGATTATTCAGCCCTTGAAGAGGAATGTTGAAGGGCAAACTAGACGAGAGTTCTTTTAGATTTCGAAGGGTCTGGAGTGAGGTCGTGCGCAGGGGTTCGTTCTATCTAGGCCAGACTAGTTCTGAGGGATGAGATACGGAAGGGGTGGAGTCGGTGAGGGGAAAAAAGGTCGTTTTCAACCCTCAAGTTCCGATTGGTTCGAGGGTAGGTCGCCGGAACCTTCCGCTGCAAAACATACTTTTGAGAGCAGTAAACGAAAAAACGATGCGTAGAATCCCACACACAGAACACTCTCTTGGCTATAATCATCAAACGAAATCTATACTATATTACAAGAATGAAACTTAGTGAGTCTGTGTCGCTTTCACGGCCGAACGAACAAAGGGATCCGAACAGAGTTTTTAAAATGATGACCGGAAATCTACCGGCTTGAATATTATTATATATTATATATATAGTTATACTGTATTTTTAAATTTTCTAATCCCACCCGAACCATGGGCTGGAGGGCGGAAGGGAGGCTAATGCGCGTTTTTTTCGCGAGTGTCCGATCTTCTATCCGCTGCCACATTAACATACGATCGAGACCACTTCGTATGTCAGCTACAAAGTTCCATTTCAGAATCCGCAGAACACGACGGTGCCGTCTAAATCGCTGAAAGATGCTGTTGTCCCGGAAAAATCATTGAAAGAATGCGGGAAATGACGAGAATAATGCGATCCCCGCGATGGTTTATCCGCCTTACACCGAGTAAATTTCGACAGTTTTTGCTCGGGTTGGTCTTAAAATGTTTGTTGAAGTTCCAATTGATGCCATGCGAGTTTCGAGACGTGAAATTCTTTTTTCCGCTGTAGTGAACGAAAATGTAGACGAAAACGTTGGTTTTTACACCTTATTCCGTCATAACGCAGTTGCTCTGAACTTGGTCTTCGGAATCTCTTGAAGGAAAGAACCTCTCCGATTGAAAGACATTTCAACAGAATAATAAACGAGGTAAAGGATATCCCTTCTACGCAAATAAAATAATGGCCTATGTTTATTAAATCTAATAAACTTTTCGTTGTGCCACGTAGTTTTATAAGATTTAATTTGTTTGTAAGAATTTCCAACAGAAAAAAACGTCTGCCAAGTTGGGTGGGCAGTATAACTTCCTGACATATAGCAACATGGGCTGAGGTTTCTACGGTATCCCACTATATCCATCGCATCTATACATCCCCCATTGATTTTTTGTCGCAAAATTGGGAGAGTCATCGTCTGGAATGACATATATATATATATATATATATATATATATATATATATATATATATATATATATATATATATATATATATATATATATATATTATACTTATGAAAAAGTTTTAAAACTCTAGGATTTGTTTCAGAATGTTTCAAAACGGATTTCAAGAAAGAAATTTTTCAAAAATTTTGATTTTAAAATTTTCCGAGCCATTGCAATAGCTTCATTTTCTACGAAAATTAGCTAAAAGAAGTTGATTGTAGTTGCGAACCATTCTAACGCCAATTACTGAACAATTACTGGAACTCCCACTACGACTCACGTCGAAAAAAACGACAAACGTCGTCGTTGCCAATCGTCCTCGCGTGATTTGGCGATGGAAAAATTCCTCACTAATGATGATTTGAGGTAGCCAACACAGCAACGATACTTTTCTAGCTAAATTCATCAACCTCGACACCAAACTCAAAGTACAGCAAGAAAAAGTAGAGAGGTTGCTGCATTGCCTACGTTCGGTTACTCACGTAGGCTCTCCTTTCTTTTCTTGTAGACAACCCCCTCGGTTCTTGCCCTTTTATTACGAAACGTGTCTCGCTTTAAGAGGAGCGGGCGTCGTGTTTTGTAAACCTGTTTCCGTGTTTTGGATAAGGAGCATCGCGCAAAAAATATGAGAGGTACGAACTTACAAAGATTAGATTGATACGCGTAGAGAAATGTTGATTGACCCATTGAAGTCTTTGGCGAGAAATTATCGGGAATGAGGCCTGAAGTGTATCCTTTATCGCAGAGCATTCGGTAAATTTTGTTTTATCTCCGAGTTTAAAAAAATGAAATAAAGCACATATTAGGCTCGGCACAGAAACATTAACAACAACAGGCGGTGATCTCAAATACGAGTATATCAACAACTTCCATAATGCAACTTCCAGTCAGTAAACTTAAACCTGTAAGTTTCTCAAAACTCTGAACTACTGGCGTTTAGTAAGGTTTTCCCAAAAATGTGCTGTTTTTAGCGAATTTTGAAAAAATTATCAATTTCAATAGCTCGAAAATTTTTGAATAAAAATTTTAGAAAAATTCCTTTTAGGGGTCGTTTTGAGGCATTCTGAAACAATTCCTGAAGTTTGTGCTTTTTCAAATATATATATATCAGACGATAACTCTCCTTAGGATTGTGATAAAAATTCCATTCTTGCATCAACAAATCAACTTTCCAAACGAAAGGATGAGTTCGTTTGCCAGAATTTTTGGAGCACATTAAATTGGTTAAATTTAAAAAAATGTGCGAAAAAATTACTAAAAATGGCTAAAAATCGTTAAATTTATATATATATATATATATATATATATATATATATATATATATATATATATATATATTAGCAGAATTTCATTTAAAAGAATTTTATCAAAGATTAACTAGAACATTAACAAATTTAAGCACAAATTTATGCTGAAAAATGTAAGTAGGTACTTGGATTTTATGAATATTTTCCGAAAAATTGATAAAAACTGTTAAAAAAGCGAAAATTCCACAATCTCTTTTGAATCACAGAACATTATTTAGATCGAGTTTTAGAACGTATTTTTAGAACGTAGTTAACCTGTTTTTTACTCAAACTCAAATTTTAAAACAATGTCACGTAATATAGTGCGACAATTTACGAAAATTCGTTCATACGGTCACGCTGCATGGCTGAAACTTCATAGTTTCATCAGAGCAAGTTAGATGTTGTTACATTGTTGTTTTTGATTTTTAGATAATGGTGGAGTCCAATGTTTTGACACCATAAAGAATTCCTTGAGGTATTGAACAGTGGCCATCGCTGTATTTGGTGGCAGATATTATTATCATAATTTATCCCACACCGATTGACCAGTGGAGGCCATGATGGCAATCCTTTTAGTGACGGAGCGTCGACTTGGCTTCTGTTAGAATACTACCCCTTGCAGTCTCCCCTTTGACACCTTTTTCAATACCGCTAATGACCGATTCGGTTGATATGCAGCTTAAATTATTTAAAAAATAAAATAATGATATTAATTATAATTTTTAATGATTACTTTTTTTACGGTTGCGCTTTATTAATTTCAGCGTATAACCAGTGAAATACTGTAGATAAAAACATAACACTATACACAGAGTCACAACCTAATACCAGCTGCTTTCATATATCTGATTAAATGTTTATAGTCATTCTTCTTAGCAAGTTGCAATAAATTGGGAAGATCTTGATAGTATCTGAGCGGGGGAATGTCTTTTCTTTCTTCTTTATATAAATGGCATAGCGTCAGTTTATGTTCCACATCCTCCACTGCGTCTTCGCAAAACTCACAAAACTCCGAGTCAGCCAGTCCTCTCATTTTCAAGCAACGATTAATCCATGACCAGTTTTAACTCTTACTAACTGCACCATATCACGACGGTTGAAGTTCGAGGAATTTGGGTTTTCTCAAAACCAAATTCATGATTTGGCAATGATACACCCCTTTTTCTAATGCTTCCTGGTCGTACCAAGATTGCCATTCTCCGTACATAAGCATTTTCACGGTAAATATAGCGTCTGGTAAAGGTACTAGAAATGGTTGAGAGTTGTCGTAGTTCGCAGTTGAACCCTTTCTTGCAGCTTCATCCGCTGAATCGTTCCCTCCCACATCAATGTGGGAGGGTATCTACTAAATCAATATATTGTTGAGAGATCGCACTAGTTGCTGCACTATTTCTTGGAAGAGAACTCTTCCAACTTTGTGTGTATGTGTCTATCATTCCATATAAATTTGTATATGTATATATATATATATATATATATATATATATATATATATATATATATATAGGTATATATATATATATATATATATATATATATATATATACTAGCTGACCCGGCAAACGTTGTTTTGCCATATAAATAATTTCCTAGTAATTTCTAGTGTAGACAAAAAATAGCTTACTTATTGTAAGTATGTATGTATGTTAGAATGTGTATATTGTATGTATGTAAGAATGTGGTATATGCGTGAAATAAGCATGGAGCGCTGTGAACGATGAGGGAATATAAAAATAACAAAAGGCAAACATTATGTTTAAGTTATATTATAATTTATTCCTTAAAATTATATATCATTAATTAAACAGTTACGACAGTAACACTATTAAACAATATCAATCTCTTAATGCTATAGCGTGAACAATATTTTTTTGTTAGTCCATCTTTAGCTAACACAAACAAACTGGATGGTTTACCCACTCGAGAGCATGCCACTGTTACTACTCCGTGCTGTTTACTGGGTGTTACTACTCCGTGCTGTTACTACTCCGTGCTGTTTACTGGGTCGCAAACGGTAGATCTCTAAGGGTAGTTTTAAAATAAATAAAAAATGTAGGGGTGGACTACCCCTAACATTTAGGGGGATGAAAAATAGATGTTGTTTTGCCATATAAATAATTTCCTAGTACACCTGTAGACATCTGGCGGGGATAACTAATTAAATGACGATTGATCAGTTTTCGACCGGAGAGGAAAAATGATTAAATTACTAAAATGGCTATTAAAAAATAAGGGTTGATCGTAGAAGGGTGAAAATTGAGGATTGTATGTATTTTTGTATGTTGTATCATAAAAAATAGAAACTAAAAATTTTGTCTAAAAAATAAAAAATAAATTTAGGGGTGGGCTACCCCTAACATTTAGGGGGATGAAAAATAATTGTTGGCCGATTCTCATAGATACCGGATAAGTACAAAAAATTTCATCAAAATCGGTCAAAAATAAAATTAAAAAAATTTAGGGGTGGACTACCCCTAACATTTAGGGGGATGAAAAATAGATGTTGGCCGATTCTCATAGATACCGGATAAGCACAAAAAATTTCATCAAAATCGGTCAAAAAATAAAATTAAAAAAATTTAGGGGTGGACTACCCCTAACATTTAGGGGGATGAAAAATAGATGTTGGCCGATTCTGATAGATACCGGATAAACACACAAAATTTCATCAAAATCGGTCTAAAATAAAATTAAAAAAATTTAGGGGTGGACTACCCCTAACATTTAGGGGGATGAAAAATAGATGTTGGCCGATTCTCATAGATACCGGATAAGCACAAAAAATTTCATCAAAATCGGTCAAGCCGTTTCGGAGGAGTATGGCAACAAAAACTGTGACACGAGAATTTTATATATTAGATATATATATATATGTATATATGCGTAGCGAGCAGCATGAGCGTCCTTGCTCGCCCCAAGTCTTTACGTTTCTAATTGGAAGAGTTCCCCTTTATGAATATTTTTAGGCATGCTACAAGCGGCTTTGGATTCGGAGAAAATCACTATATTATTGTCTTGAGTTATGACTACTTAATTAATAATTTAATATTTATGATAATTACTTAACATTGTTAACAACGTAAATTTTTTAAAACTGTCTGCTAGTGACAAATGAAACCCAATTTTAATTAGTTCTCTTAAGGGAATAGCTGATAACGGCACACCGTCCAAAGTTATTTCAACGTTCATGCCACGGAATCTTTACATAGTAAAAAATAATATTTACATAGTTGACGCTTTACACACAAGAAAGATATGTTGACGTTTTTACAGCCTTGTTATCGGACTGTTCAGAAAACTAAATTTTGCGGATATGACGCTCAATTCACTATCTTGATTAATTGAGGTCGTGCAATAATAATGTTGACTTAAAAATACGTCGGATATCAGAACGTCACGATCTCAATTCGGCATCACATGTCAAAAGAATGACGAAACCGAAACTGAAAATTGCAAGAGCAACTTATGCAACGTGCAATTCACCTTTAATCGCATGTTAAGGTCGCGGATCGTGATCATCGCACTATTAAGAGAGCGGATTAACGTTTGGACTCAAATTCAAGTGATCATCTCCGATAAATCCCAGTTTTTAATCTTTTACAAGAGTCCGAGACATTTTGCCTGGCTCCCAATTCACTTTAATTTTTTCTTCAATGTTTTCCCTCTAGTTGAATTTAACAAATAGGTATCCAATTATCATGACACTGCAAAAAAAAAAAAAAAAAAAAAAAAAAAAAAAAAAAAAAAAAAAAAAAAAAAAAAAAAAAAAAAAAAAACTCGGCGCTTTGCGCCTCGGCGGGGGGCTCCGCCCCCCTGCACCCCCCGGTTTATTTCTTTTTCCATACTCTGTATGAAATCATAGGAACACAGAATGTGTTCCTATTTCCTTACCAACGGCTTGGTTGCACGTGGCATAACACGTGGCATAACACGTGGCATAACACGTGGCATAACACGTGGCGTAACGGTTTTTTCGTAACGTTTTTTTCTGTCGTTTTTTTTTCGGTAGGTCATCGCAAAAACACATTCTGTGTTAAAATGTGCCTCTCAAAACTGGTACTGGTCCTGGGGATTTTCGAGGGTGCTGAATCCGAGTAGACGTCTAATTTTGGTTTATTATTTCCAATAATAAGCCTATGTGATCGTGTAGCAAAAAATTTTTATAACCCCCCCTCAAACTTTGTCACTATACGTTTCAAGGTGCGTAGAATCCAAATTTGAAATGTCCGTCCGCCGTTCGGGCCATAAAAGGCCTAAGAATTGACTTAAAAAACCCGTTCTTTCGCACATAGACTCCATTTGGGGTCTAGTTGGTCCTAACGTTTAACCATCCCGATCGCTTCACTCGCATAGATGCTATGGGTCAAAAACGGGCGAAAAAGTGTCTTTTTTGAGGCTTTGAGTGTTAGACTGACGTGTTCAAACTCCAACCTGCTCAACCACAACTGCGCAAGCTAATATTCCTGTTATGATAACAATGGGCAGTAGGACTTCGCAACAGAACACTTTAGGACCAGATCATGCACGACCACAACTGCACGACCTAATAATTATTATTCTCATGTTAGGACAAAATTCACTCATCTCAAAATGCACAACTTTCAAATGAATGTTGATGGAAAAATATGAGTGATATGATAGTGTAAGCGTAATAGGGCGGTGAACCTCCGGTTGTGAGGTAACGAGACCTAGGGAGTACCTCCAGGGTGGCGTGGAAAACTTCCTACACTTGCATTGCTTTCGAATTTCATGTTCCTTCGGGGCATGAATATACGTTTTCTTCTAGGTCATATTTGTGTGTTAATACCAATGCTTTGCCTACGCATATTTAATAACAAATCCTCTCGACTTTTCGTACGTACTTAGATAAAGATATTATTATGGCAATGATTATTTGAATAGATAGGAGCTCAAATCGAGAAATATAAACATACGTATATTATAATTATAGAAGTATAGGTTGCGGCAACTCGAAATAGGACACGCCGAGGAGTCTGGACGGGCCTTATGACGTACGCAATCCAACTAAAACTATGATCAAACTCAATTGAAAAAATAATAAACCTTTGTGAAATAATTTGCAACGTTTTTTGTTATGAGTTGCACGTACAACCAAGTCGTTGGAAATGGAACTTCCGCAGCGTTCATCATTCACAGCGTTCACCATTCGTTGGAAAGCTCTCATTTTACTGATGATATATTAGTAAGATATTCATTTCGTATATTTATTTACAAGATATTAAACCGATGTTAAACGCGATGTTATAGATGGTTAGTAAACAACAGTATTGTGCCGCTTGCCTTGTTTTGTTGTCACTTGGTTGAGGTGGTAATCTTGGTTATACTCGTATTTGTGCCCTTAGTGGCAGGATAAGCAGTTTGGGAATTTCAATAAATAAGCTAAGTCAGCTGATCAGAAAAGACCCAATCAATTCAATCGTCTCTTAGTGTCACAGAGTCTTCATACCTATCTAATTTCAACTTCCTAGGATGAACAGTAGAGAATGTAGAATGTAGTCAAAGAGGAGAAAGGAAAAAGCAATCAGAAAAGGCTAAACAAAAGGAGGAGAAGAAATCTGGACAAGAAAAAATGAAAGCAAGAAAATTGGAATCAAAATCCAAGAAGAAGACAGAAAAATCTAAACAGATGAAAGGAACTTCAAAAAATGAGAAAACCTGCAGAGCAACAAGCAAGATACTCCCAATACAGCAAGACAGCTTCAGCAGTACAGCAGCAAGCACTCAGGAAGCAAGAAAAGACACAGTCAGGTGTCCTTATTGTGATGTAATATATATGAATCTCCACGAGAGAAAGATTAAATCACTCGCGACGAAGTTGTGGAAACCCATTTCAAAACGGAAGTTAGTGAAAAACGTTGTCTATTTCCACGAAAAATAAAGAGTAACAATGTTAAATCGATTTCGACGGTTAGGTCATCATCAGTAACAAACAATAACAAACATTAAGTTATTGTTTGTTACTGAGGATGGCCTAACCGTCGAAATCGATTCAACATTGTAACTCTTTATTTTTCGTGGAAATAGACAACGTTTTTCACTAACTTCGGTATTCTTGGTGGCACGAAGAGTGCACTATGTACCTACCTTGTAACAGGAGAATTTATATTCGATAACTGCGTAATTCTGTAACTGTACCCTGAATTAAAATAATTAAAATAAATAATAATAATAATAAAGTACCTACTAATGCCTGAGAGCCCTCGGAATTTTAGGGCATAGATGTTTTTCAGCCCGTTTGCCTTAAAAATTTGCCTAGAAAACCAGGAAAAGTGAATGAAATATGATAAACAAAATGATTTAGTTAAATAGTGGTTAGCGTTCACAGACTGGGAGCTAGTCGTTCACTATCAGGAAATTTTTCGTTCACAAACTGGCAAACGGCTTTTTTTCCACATTTGTCTTTTGCATTAATTCTGTAAGCAATGAATCATAATTTTCCTATATAATTTCAATTCTTGAATAGATTTTGAGGTACTAGGGACCGGAAAAAGGGGAAAAGATTGGATATGAGCTTTGGAATGAATTAATGAAGTTGATACTCCTTCTTCTTAATCCTTAATCGTTCACACACTGGAGAAGTCACCCTAGCTCACTCAGCTGATTAGGGCCGAGTTTTTTCTTTTCTTTTTTTCCACCTGAAAGACGAGTCAAAGCAGTATAGCACTGCTGAGTATATCAACTCGACATAACTTACCGACAACAAAAAGGAAGGCGTTTCGCTGACGTGGAGAGATAAGGCAGAGCCCGCCTGACGTAAGTCCTCGCTTCCCCAAATGTTCAGGATACGTACAAGGCCTTATCTCCAAAGAGAAGAGGCGAAAGCTTTCTATATGAATTTGAAACAATCGGGAAGCGCTGCCACGTAAAGTGTAATATTTGCTCGGCACGAGGTGTCTGTCGTCAGACCAAAATGCAAATCGTCCCCGACCTTGGCGGTTACGTTATAAAATGAACAAGTCAATCGCCGGTTCTTTCAACCTTTTGGTTAATTTATTCTTAGGTCTGTCCTATTGACGCGAAAGACCGCTGCAGTTATATCCGTGTGGGCCAAGTTCGTGTCAGGGATTTTTCCGATGACTAAACTCATTTTACTATTGACGGCAAATACAAGCCAACCGTTATTTACACGATTAGAACGTCACAAGTCCATTCATCGTCGGCGCGGCGCCGCACGTACAAACCATGAAAAAAAAGTCCAGTCATGGAGCATTACCCCATGAGCGAATTTTTGAAGAAATCTTCGACATTTCAGTCGCTATTGATAGTGTAGATTTTTACAACTAGCGAACGGCATTATTTCGATTTTTGACTGATTTTTCAACTTTGAAATTTTTGAAAACTTGATACATATTCTTATAGGAAATTTTACGCTGATTCCGAATATACCACATGTTAGTATGCTGAAAAAATTATTTTGAAATTTTTGACTACATTTTTGAAAATTTCAACCCGAAGATGTAATCCGATCATGCTGGCCAACGAACTTGAACTTTCGTTTTGTGTCCTTAACATTTTAAAATTTGTTTGAAGTTTCTAGCACAATTCTACGGACAGTTATCGTCTGGAATGACACACACATACATACATACATACATACATACATTCATAAAAAAATGCGTTAAACTTCAGAATATGATTCAGAATAGCCTGAAACGGATTTCTGCATAAAATTTTTTCAAAAATTCACATTCTACAAATTTTGATAGCTTAATTTCCTTCAAAAATTCGCTAACAGTTGGGTGGGCAGTTTAATTCAATGTAATAACGTATTAGCAAAATAAACCTATTTCGCAAGGAGTTACGGGTATACACAAGGTAAAGTATAAGTACATAATTATATCTTCTAGAAAGATATCAAAATTACAAAACATAAGCACTGCTGTAGAAAATCTTATGTACATACATATCACGACAGTGACGTGCTAGGTGTATGTTATATTGTTTCAGTGCTGAGCCACTTCTTACATCTTAATATTGATCCTAGAGAGCTGGGGTTGGTGGCATTCGACTCAGCGTGAAAAAATACATCAACTTCATGCCCCATATTAGAAATTTGATCAAAATTGGGCATTTTTAACATAAAAATCGCTTTTTCTCGCTTAATATTGATCCTAGAGAGCTGGGGTTGGTGGCATTCGACTCAGCGTGAAAAAATACATCAACTTCATGCCCCATATTAGAAATTTGATCAAAATTGGGCATTTTTAACATAAAAAATGTTTTTTTTTTCTCGCTTAATATTGATCCTAGAGAGCTGGGGTTGGTGGCATTCGACTCAGCGTGAAAAAATACATCAACTTCATGCCCCATATTAGAAATTTGATCAAAATTGGGCATTTTTAACATAAAAATCGCTTTTTCTTTCTTAACGGTGTTAGACTGAGTTACTAGAGCGTTTTTGGTGAAAACTACCCTTAACGTCACTCTAACGTACCCAAGAGTACGTGACCTTGAGGTGACGTTAGCAACGTCGTACGTTAGAATGGCTCATTTAACGTCACCCGTTAGGGGACCTAAAGGCACACGACACCAGCCTAACCTTCCTGTAAATGTAACACTACTGGGCACCTCAGGATTACTCGAATACTGGTGAAGTAAATAATAATAGTTTTTCTTTTAAAATGCCTCATTACCAACTAATTATGTTGATGTTGCGGGTAGGTTTTTGAACACCCTCAAACCTGGTTATTTTACGTTTCAAGTCGCGTAGAAACCGAATGTGCCGTCTGAAGCCCGCCTCCGCTGTCAAGCATTACTAGCCTTTAACCCTTTCCTTTCTCTCGACCAATGGGATTTAATCTCCTTTCACCTGTGTCTATATAAGCTGTGTTCTTTCTAATGTGTTTTCAGTTATTGTTTGTTACTGATGATGGCCTTACCGTCGAAATCGATTTAACATTGTAACTCTTTATTTTTCGTGGAAATAGACAACGTTTTTTCACTAACTTATGTTTTAGCGAATTTTTGAAGAAAATTAAGCTATTGCTCTCGCCTCAAAATTTGTAGAATGTGAATTTTTGAAAACAAATTATGCAGAAATCCGTTTCAGGCTATTCTGAATCATATTCTGAAGTTTAACGAATTTTTCTATGTATATGTATGTATATATGTGTGTATGTATGTATGTATGTGTCATTCCAGACGATAACTGTCCGTAGAATTGTGCTAGAAACTTCAAACAAATTTTAAAGTGTTAAGGACACAAAACGAAAGTTCAAGTTCGTTGGCCAGCATGATCGGATTACATCTTCGGGTTGAAATTTTCAAAAATGTTGTCAAAAATTTCAAAATAGCTTGTTTTTGTGTGATTTTTTGTGCGAAAAATTTTTTTTCGGCATACTAATATGTGGTATATTCGGAATCAGCGTAAAATTCCCTATAAGAATATGTATCAAGTTTTCAAAAATTCCAAAGTTGAAAAATCAGTTAAAAATCAAAATAATGCCATTCGCTAGTTGTAAAAAACGGTAATGTTTGCATGAAACATTGTCCAAATTCAGATTGAACTACTCCTATGGAAGTATCCCTGTATAACCAATCCTAGAACCATGCTGTTTAAAACTTAGGTAGTCGGTCCTTTTCAATAGTTTGATTCCATGTTTGTCTATCAAAATCATAAACTAAAATTTCTCTACACGATCAATAGCTACTAAAATGTCGAAAATTTCTTCAAAAATTCGCTCATGGGGTCATGCTGCATGACTGGACTTTTTTAGCTTCCCTTCAATCAGCGATGAGAAAGCACATCAAGTATATATCGTGTGAATCAACGTTGTGAGTTAACAGAATTTAGTAACAAGGCGGTCCGAGAAGACGGATATTTCTCGATGTCGCAATCTGTTTTCCCTTGTGAATCTAAATTTCTCTCGGGGAGTAAATGGGAGAGGTTCGAAATTCCCGTACGTGCATCGGTCGGTCACTGGGAATTACGTTCTGTTCAGGATCTGGGGAACCTCTCACGGAGAGAAATGAGAGATACCTGCGTATTTGTTTTGTATTTTTAAACGCAAGAAGGTGAAATCCTAAAAATAAACAAGTGAAGCCATATAAGCCAACTGAACAGAAATCGTTCGCCATTCGTTGGAAAGTTCTCCATTTATCATGCATTTCTTTCGTACTTGTTCTTGGTATTTATATTGCCATTTTAAATTCATTAATGTTATTAATGGATGTAGTAAACAATGCCGCTTGTTTTGTTCTAATGATTATCGCTGACAACCAAATCGTTGCTACGGAACTTTATCTTAGCCATTTATCATCGTACAAAAATCGTTCGCCAGTCATTGGAAAGCTCTCGATTTACCAAATCGTATTATGTTAACCACTGCGCAGAGTGTGGCGAACAATCTGAGGTAAAGCGTGGTTGTCTGAATAATAGTTTACAAACAGGTCTCGGTTAATTTTGTAAAAATGATTGCAACCAAGAGTGGAAAGAAATGGGAAGTTCAAATTTGATGTGTAGACTCTGTGGGACACTAAGAGACGATTGAAATGATGGGCTGAATAGAAAGAGAAATCAAAACGGAAGTTAGTGAAAAACGTTGTCTATTTCCACGAAAAATAAAGAGTTACAATGTTAAATCGATTTCGACGGTTAGGCCATCATCAGTAACAAACAATAACTGAAGACACATTAGAAAGGACACAGCTTTTATAGTAACAGGTGAAGGGAGATTGAATCCCATTGGTCAAGAGAAAGGAAAGGGGCAAGACGGGTACAACCAATCAAGTGCAAACACGGTGACGGGGGATTATAACTAATTAGATGAAGTGAAAGGGGGAAAAAATAATAACTAAGTATGGTTTCAACAGTGTGAAGGGATAATTCCAAGCTTTATAGAAATGGACCAGTGGTGAAATATACTGAGGTATATCCTCATTTAAACATTTACCAGATCTGTCACTTTTGATAATTTCGAATTTTTCAATTACATTCAACATAGGTACCTCCCTTTGGACCAAAATGAAGAAATTCCACAAACCGTCTATCTGTCAAATCAAAATTGTAACTATGATTGGATTCCTTAAGATGTTTCGCAAATGTAGACTTACCCTTATTGTCCCTGAAATCCTCCTGATGCTCGTCTATTCTTTCCCTAAATTTCCTTCCTGTTTGACTGCAATATTCGAAGCTACAAGAACATATTTATAAACCCCACTTTTATCCTGAACATTGATTTTGTCCTTAACGGATTCTAGTAATGCTTTAAGACCATTTTTAGTTCTAAAACCTACTTTGTAACCTCTCGATGATAGAATTTTGCCGATTTTATCCGAAATTTTCCCATAATAAGGTATACTTATATTGCTTTTCTTCTAAATTTACATCTTCCCTAGCTATATTGGAAACTTTTTCCCTACTTTTTTCCTGAGAACCTTATCCCATATGGTATCAACGAGATCTCCTCCATATCCGTTACTAGCCGCTATGCTTTTGATAATGGAATGCCACGAAGGTGAAGACAAAAAATGTCTATCAGACATGAAAATGTCTTGCAGTCTAGTATGCAAGATTTTTTATGTTTACGTTTCTAATGAATACTGAGCAGTAAACGTCGATGAGTAGATTTAAATCAGACCCAAGTTTTCATAGGAACGTTTGATACGGAATATTATTTCCAAAAAGTTTCTCCCACATTACACAGCACTTGCGCTACGGCGCGGAACCAAATGATGGGTACAGGTGAAATTTGTTTGGTCAGGTGTGACAACGCTCCATTGTTCTTCAAATCAATAAAACTGAACAACTTTTAATCAATGAAATAGAAAATTTAAATGAAACATTTACAGTTACCTCGTTGTTTGATTTTCGAGTTTTTAATATAGTTTCTTGTGATAGCGCAGGATGGATTTAACGATTATTTGAATTACCATAATGTCCCTTTTCAATTTAAAAAGTTATTTGCACAAATAAGATTGGCAAGTAAACACCATTTTACAATTAAAATTAAGAATTATAATTAAAAAATTTCTTCATATACTGTATGTACAGCCTGTGACACGAGTCTTCTTGAAAACTTATTTCATGTTCTATTTGAGTGTCTTATGTATCTGGATCAGAATAGGATATATCTCGGACTTGGTGGGGGGTAACGGAAACTTGATAAATTTTGAATCAGTACCAAGTGAATTCGACATAGAAAGGCTATATTTCTTCTTAAGTGAAGTTAGCAAACAGACAAATTTATGTTTTGTTTTCTATTTATTTATTTATTTATTTCTAATCTATTAAGTTGCTAGTTCGAACGTGGTTCTTAATCTCCTATATAGATTTAAATTCAATTTTTTGTGGTCAATTTGTAATTTGTAGCATGCTCTTTGTAAATAAAGTACATAATGAAATTAAAATGTAATTAAAGTTTTAATTTTCCTATCAATGGGGGGGGGGGGGGGGGGGGGGAAGCTTGGATTTTGAAGAATACATGCCATGTTTGGCCAAAATAAAAGCCATGTTCGGCCAAAATATCCATTTCGCCATGTTTTTTAGAGCCACATTTGGCAAAAATAAATGCCATGTTGTGAAGGACTCTGCTTATAAGGTAAAGAGAATAAGCTGAATTAAATATGAATGTTATATTAATTTGTAATTTATTAAATATTTGAAATTTCGACTAACGCTGTAATACTAAAAGGATTATAATTAATTGTAAGTAAATCATGTAACTGGACACCACGATCAATTTCTAAATCTCGTACTCTTATAGTTGATTCAACTGGGTATTGAAAACACTACGTTAATGATGTTTACACTAACTGTTTCAATGGTATATTTTTGTAAGCATACTCGAATGAAAGGAACATTCATGTTCAAATACATTAAATAAATAAATATATAGTTTCTTCGTCATAAGAGAATTTTTCTAGTAGAAATTCAAATATTTTTGGGATGCACAGAAAACCGTTGAAGAAGCGTCTCATTCCCAAACGCAGTTACAAAGAGTGAGAGAATCCGACTATTGGCTTATCCCAAATCGGATGATATAATGTATTTTGTGACTTGGCATCTTTTGTACGTGGAGCGTCTTTTTGGGGATTAGATCTAATAGCTAATGGATATAAATGGATAATATTATACGTAACGACCATTTGCAAGGGTTCGTTGAGGATTGCCTACAGCTTCCATTTGCATGGATACGGTTAGGTGTGCTTCGAATCATCTTCTACCTCGGACACGAGAGGTACCGGCCGTAATGTCTCGCGTTATGTGTAATTTTGCGGCCAGTGGGTTCCCAATGTTCCGCCCAAAGCGTTAGTTATATCTGCTGAGATTAACAACCGAATTTCCCGCGATAATTCGACGACTGGGGGTTAACCACATTAGTTACGGCACAGCCTACACAGCCTAACAGGATTTGAGTTAATTCCAAATGGAACACCGACTAATATCACCGGGGCTAAATGTGAGGCCAGAACTGCGAAGGTTCTCGATGAGGCTATTGTACGAGGCACGTCCAGAAAGTAAGAGTACTAGATGTTTCTACTTTTTTTTTAAATTTTATTTAAACAAAAAATTACAGGGTTTGGTCGGTTAACATCTCACTTATTTTTCTACATAATCGCCTTCCCGTTCGATGCAAACAACAGGATGGATTGTCAATGAATCTTCATAGGAAGTCTTCATTAGGTAATTAACCCCCAATCAAAGATTGGAACAATCGGGAATAAACGGTGGCTCAACTATGGAGACTTATACCTTAAGGAAAATAAAATAGATATAAATTAATATGCCCACATTGGGGACTTAAATTGGGAACTAAGCCCTGGAAATTGGGAGCAATGCCCTTGAATAATTGGGAACAATGCCCTTGAATAATTGGGAACCATGCCCGGGTATAAAGAATAATAATAAAAATGGCAAAGGCCAGGTATACAATAGGTATGAAATTGAAAATATAAAAAGGGGAATAAAAGAGAAATTATAAGTCAAAGACCAATGAAATTATTTATATACCAAAGGGTGATAATGGGAATTCCTTCTGGAACCCCGGGCCATGTTTCTTCTGAAACATTAACGCCCCAAAAATAGTGGATTGGATTACTAGGCGTTAGCCGTCCATAATCCTAACCACGCTCGCTCTACCGAGGAGAGTGTGACAGACCCAAAAAGGATCCCCTTACTAATAGCACGTAATGTGCTATGTTCAAGAAGATTGCTATCCCGGAACATAATGTGCATTGTTCCGGGAGTAGATTGGATTTCCAGGACCTAGATCACCCGTCCAACGCCAAACTCAGCCTCTCAAGAACACGAGAAGTGGCGTGCGAAGCCCGTTGTTTTCCAACGGAGCGACGGCAGCGCTTTCTCTGGGATTCTGACGGGAACTCTGTCACAAGACCTCTATAAATTGCATCGCCTGGGCTTGAGTAATCTGATCTATCAGTTCGATTTCGTTCAGACTCACGGAATAGTTGGATATATGTAACAGGATGGTGCTCTATGAATTTTATCGCGATTATTGTGTAATAACTATAGCGCATGTGTACACAAAAAGAGCACGAGCGAAATTTTGTGACTAATAGATCGGTTTTGACGAAATTCTCAGGGATTGTGCGTGTTAGATCCAAAATAGTCCCCTATAAATTCGCAGATTTAGTTTTTCAACATCTGTTTCTAATGATCTATTGGTCCGATTTCGTTCAAACTCGGGAAGTGGGAGGGGGCGGGGGATTTGTTCAAGTCTAGGGATGGTCTTCCATGAGTTGCTCGTCTCTGCTCAGGCAAGCGTTTTTATTGCAGGTGTAAAAATTATCTTGGCGCAGTCGGATTTACTGTGGATGCTACAGCTGAGTGCGCACAAACCCCCATAATATTACGCGGGTATGACCTACTTTCCGAACTACCAGATAAGACGAGAACAAAACAGCCTGACATTATGGCGACAGAGAAAATGGCGCTTGATGAATTTCAATTTACTCATGCGCAGTGGTGATAATTGATTCACGAACCATGGTAATCTTTGGAAACCATCTATAGGGCCTAAATCTTTTAATGCTTTAAGATTTGATGATTGTCGATTTGAAAACATCCCTAATTCGAAATATTTTTGTATTCACGAACCAGGCCGTTTTGTTGTAGGGTTGCTACACAAGTATTTACATGGCTACAATATAGGCTGTCGGCTATTTTGAGAAAGGTGGAATTTTGATAACCTCCACCCAAAATTTGGTTTAAAATGTCAAAAAAATGACCCCTGGCTTTTTTCAGATTTTTTTCATAACAAAAACCTACGCCGATAGCTCGATTTTGGTTTTTGAAATACGTTTTTTTATGCTAATATCTGAATTTTGGATATAACTTTTATAAACGTCTTTGTAAAATTGTGAAACTTTGTATACTTACGTTTTTGGGGTCGCTGAACTCGAATAAACAGTAAAAACAAGTCGACAGCAACAACTTTTGATAGTTTGGAAATTGTAAAGAAATCGAAAGTTGTCAATGATATAGCGGAAAGAAGTATCAAAATCATTACAGAATATAATAAAAGATTAAGTACAAACGACGAAAAGTATAACAAACTATACTCAAAGGCGACAAAAGAAAAGTTAGTATGAGGAATAAAAATTATGTTTGTTATGTATTTGACTTATTATTTTACAAGTGTATGCCCATTACTTTTCAAAAAATTGATTTTTTGACAGCAAATTCGAGTTCAGCGACTCAAAAAACATAAGAATACGAATTTTCATAATTTTACAATGAATTTTGAAAAATTATCATTTTTTGGCATGATTTTGACGTTTTTGAGATTCCACACTGTCAAAAGTTGTTGGTGTCGACTTGTTTTGACTGCATATTCGAGTTCAGCGACCCCAAAAACGTAAGTATACGAAGTTTCACAATTTTACAAAGAAGTTTGTAAAAGTTATATTCAAAAGCCTGATATTGGCAAAAAAAGTGCATTTCAAAAACTAAATTCGAGCGTTGGTTTTTGTTATGCAAAGAATCTGAAAAAATTCAGGGGTTATTTTTTTGAAATTTTAAACCGAATTTCGGGTGGAGCTCATCAAAATTCCACCTTTCTTAAATTAGCGGGCACTACTGTACAACTACCTTGTAAATAAAACAATTTGTATAAGAATCAGGTTATGGCTACGAGGAAGCAAAGTACCTCATTGAATAACATAGAGAAAAAAGTCCAGTCATGCAGCATGACCCCATGAGCGAATTTTTGAAGAAATCTTTGACATTTCAGTCGCTATTGATCGTGTAGAGAAATTTTAGTTCATGATTTTTATAGACAAACATGGAATCAAATTATTAAAAATAATTAGGAGGTACTCATACTTTATTATTATTAAACTAATCTTGTAGATTTCAACCTTGAGATTAACGTTACTGAACGTCGAGCGGAGCGAGGCCTTGGGTCTGCGTGCTAGTACGTACATAAATAGGACTTCTTCATAATTTCATGGCTGATATTTTCTAAGCCACAGTCAGTATTAAAGCTACATCAAGTCCTAAAACAGTTGAGCGTAAAACATTAAAGAGAGCGACCGAGAAAATCGGAGGACGGAATATTTCACAGAGTAAACTCATCAGTTGTGATTACTTTTTTTTTTTTTAACAAGCACCTACTACCTAAATTTTAAACAGCATGGTTTTAGGATTGGTTATACAGGGATACTTCCATAAGAGTAGTTCAACCTGAATTTGGACAATGTTTTATGCAAATATTACCGAACTGGGATGAGAAAACCGGGATTACGGGCTGGGATGAGAAAACAAATGAAAACACGGCGGCTGTAAAAAACGACTAAGACTTCCTAATCTCGTTGAATAGTTGAACTCTGTCTCTCATCAACGCGTTGGAAATAGTTTTGACTGAAGAAAATGAGTTAGCTCGTCCATTCACTCTGTGACGGTGGGGTCGTTTCGAAAAAGGGCAAGAGCGTGCATCCGCAGTCGAGGGAGCCACTTCGAAAACACAAAATTGTGAGTTTCATTTGAAGCAATAATGTAAATGTAAAAGTAAATTTGTTTTCTCTTTATCCAGGAGTAATTTTCATTTGCAATTGCGTTTTTTCCGTTGCCGAGTTTTTATTTGTTTTTTCATCCCAGCCCGTCCATCAAGAACAAAACAACCAAAAGGTAACACGTTTTTTCATCTTCCAGGTTAAATAACTGCACCAATTTGAAAGGAAATTTCAAAAGCGTCTCCATCGTTTGAAAGCTCTTTAAATGAAGAATAAATTTGTGAGGTTTAATAAGTCTCAAGATTATTTATTGGGAGACAGTACAGCTTCGAAGATTTTCGAGAAACTTGGTTTTTATAATTTTCTCACGTTTGAACAAGGATTATGGTTTAAGGATTGAACTTCTGAAGATCCAGAGAACAGTATTCTTATACGAAATTTAACGCTGATTTTAGATATGTGGTCAAAAATTGAAAAAAGTGTATCGATAGTGGAGAAAATGAGGTTTTTATGGTCTAAAAACGTGTTTTTGTCGAAAAAAACTTTAAAAAATCATATCTCGGCAACGGGTTGAGATAAAAAAGTGCGGTTGGTGGCATTCTACCCCATTCGGGGTCTAGTTTCACCCAATTTTTTTTACTGAGCCCATAATTTAGGTTGTTACAACACCCGAAAACTGAATGTTTGATTTGCGTCTTGTACGAGTAAACGATCAGCTCGGATTTCCCGGGGGGTCAATTTCTACTCGTACAAGGTTCCGGAACACCACCTTGTAGTCAGTTTTCGTCGGCATTTCAGACGGCCTTGAATCAGTTAGCGGACCACCGTGAGCAATAGCTTAATTTTCTTCAAAAATTCGCTAAAAGGTAGGTAAGGTCTGAGTGGTTAAAACTTAAAATAATGTAAGATGCCTCAAATGGACCATGAGAATTTCAAAATTATAAGTTGTGCCGTTGTTATTTAATTTTTGCTGTTAGGGTAATCATCCTCTTTGATGAATCATCTAATACATGAGCTTATCTGAATTCCTACTTCCATCAAGATACCTGCGTATATTGGCATGTCTAAACACATTTTAGTATCGAAATGAAAAGAAACTATGACTATAACTTTGATATCAGAACTGATTCGTTGAGTAAAGAAATTCCAAAAGCAAAGGTATGGCGATTAAAGTAGGAATCAACAGTGATATCGGATTCTTCAAAAGATAAGCTATACGTAGATCATGATTTCATGATACTGTTTGAATGGTCATAACCTCGTGCCACCTTCTCGACGTAAGGTCGTCAGTATTACTTATTGTTAGTAAAAATAATAACTTATTGTTATTAATAAATACTTATAATTTGTAGCTATGCAACATTAAGGGATCGCCGATAAGGGACGTATGTACACGAATAACCAAACGCTATCGTCACGCTAAAGTCTCTATAGTATTTCAATGTCAACGATTCTCTTGAATTCGAGATCGAGTTGAAGAAGATTGAATTCATTTTACATTTACACGCTGCTTTATCAGCTATCTTCACAGGTATTGAATAGCTAGGTTCGAGTACAGACCTACGACCTAAGAAAAAAATTGTATTCACCAACGCCCTTATGTCATTGAATACATCGGTTTTCGTCTGATTCACCTAAGTTGAGCAACGTCGGGCTTGGTTAGTACTTGGATGGGTGACCGTCCGGGAGTGCCGCAATTTCGGCATCTTTTTTATTTTTTGTCTCATCATTCAATTTTCCATCTATCTACATCAAGTTTACTTATTCAGGCCTCGTGGAATAGTTCGTTTTGAGTGCCTTCCCTGCTTTATCAAATCGTCGGTTCCATGATCTGAGTGGGTTACCTAGCCTGTTATTGAGCTGAAACAGCTTTTACACAAAATCGCATTATTTAAACACAAACCTGCTCGTTGTCCGATTATGTTGGCAGATTCAACTTTGTTGTACAAAATGTTTATTTGTTGTACAAGGCTCTTATTTAGGATTACGTATGCTCCCAAGGCAATGTTCATAATCTATATGAATACATTGGCCTCGTAGACATATAAGGGACGCATATATGTGTTTGCAGATGATGTGGCTGTTGTCAATACAGGAAATACTTGGCAGGAGGCCCATGAGATGGCAGAGATCGACCTGAGCACAATTGGACGACGGATGAGCTCAAATATGCTGCTCAAATGCATCAAAATGGAACGAACAAGACCGACATCGAAGCGTCGATTGGAGAGAAGCTGACGATCATATCACTAACAATCACTGAAATCGCCCAACCATTAAGAAGGCGGATAAACTTGTATATCTTGGAGTGTCTTTTGATAGACGAATGACATGGGATCTCCATGTCAATAGTTTATGTAAAAAACTTGGAAAATGTGCTTATGTTCTGTTTAACATTAAATTCTTATCATAAAAACTAGTGCGAAACATTTACCAGTCACTATTTGATTCGGCAATGCAATACTCAATTGTGATCTGGGGCGGAACATATAAATATCTAATTGAAAAAATATTTAAAATCCAGAAAAAGACACTGAAAGTAATTTTTAATAAACCTAGACGTCATCCAACAGAAGAATTATTTGAAGATCTGCGATTGGATACGATTTACCACCTATATGTAAAAAATATGCTTAAATTCATTAAAAAAAAAAAAAAGCGCTTTTCTCGTAGACATCCGGAAAAGAAATAATAAACCGTACAGACTTAAGCTACCAAAAGTTAAGAATAAATATGCTCAAATGACAACTACTTACAGGGGTATGCAATTAATCAATAAAAATTTTGAAAAAAATTACAGAAATAATGAACATAAACAATGAAAACTTATTACGAAAAAAAAGTGGATAAACTATTATCTGAAAACAAAATTGAATGTCTGTTACTGAATTGAATTTCTGACATATTAAAGCACGCTAGCAATTAAATTAAAATAAAAGATACATTTAATTATGTTTCTAAATTTAAGATTAGTCAGCACTGGCTTCAATACATTTCTCTAACTTACAATTAGACGGATTAGAAACAAATAAAATAAGAATAAACAATTATGTATGATACAAAAAATGAAAATTTAATTTTGAAAACTGGGGACTAGGAATAAATAAGGAGACCGATCAACTCCGTGCTGGGTCTCAGTTTTTAACTATCCAGCACGGTCATCCTATAATAAATCACTGTGCTTATTATCAATTTATGTTAAATTTTGCAGTAATTCGTTAAATTTGTCATGTAAAAGTAATTTTTTTTCATTTAAATTAATCTAATTTTGTATGCATGTACCACATTAATATGATGACAATAAACTTATTATATTATAATTGGATAAATGGATCACTATGATGTGCATAGTTTGGTACAGTTACAATAGCTGATGCAAGTCCTCAATTGAAGTGTTTCACACAGCAATCTATCTTACTTTCCCAACTGTAGGTTTGGCCCAATTAAGGTATGTTCTAGGTCTAGGCAGATTCGGTCCAGGTCTAGTCTAGGTATAATGCATATGTCAATTGGTATGTTCAAGGTAGGTGTAGATATATTTATGTAGGTGTGGTCTTGGTAGGTATGGTATATGTCAATTGGTATGTTCAAGGTAGGTGTGATATAGGTATGTAGGAAAGGTCTAGGTCTTGGTGGGTATGGTATATGTATGTAGATACGGTGTAGGTATTGGTAGGTATGGTCTAGGTATAGATAGATTGGTCCTAGGTAGATATGGTATACATTTATTTGGCATGCCAAGGTAGGTATGTATTGGTAGGTATTGTCTAGGTAGGTATGTTATAGGTATGTAGGTGTGGTCTAGGTAGGTATGGCATATGTATGTAGGTGTGGTCTAGGTAGGCATGGTCTAGGAATGTATGTTGGTATCGTACAGGTCAAGTCATTTACGTAAGTTGTTTGCGCTTTATAATGCCTTCTATATTATACTATTTGACATGAAAATTATTTCAGCAAATAGTAGAATAAAATGTCTATTTATCCATAAGAATGATTTTATCCCTGATTAGTATACATAGATGTTATTTATAGTCTCGCATCCTTTCGCCCCGACTTTTACAGACCTCGTTAAAATCAGTGGGAGTTAAACGAAATCAGGTGATAATGAGGAGGAGTTTGGGTTTTGCTAGGATTTTTTACGTTTACATACAAATATAGCCTCTGTAATACCAAGATTGTTTAGAAAGCACAAAAATGCAATATAAATCATTTTAAACAATCCTCTTACTAAAATATAGATTTTTAGGATAAATAGATCACTATAATGTGCATAGTTTGGTACACTTACAATAGCTGATGCAATTTCTCAACTGAAAAATTACATACAACTATCTTACTTTCCCAACTGTAGGTTTGGCCCAATTTAGGTATGTTCTAGGTAGGTGTAGACACATTTATGTAGGTATGGTCTAGGTCTTGGTAGGTATGGTATATGTCTGATGGTATGTTCAAGGTAGGTGTGATATAGGTATGTAGGAAAGGTCTTGGTGGGTATGGTATATGTATGATGGTATGTTCAAGGTAGGTGTGATATAGGTATGTAGGACAGGTCTTGGTGGGTATGGTATATGTATGTAGATAGGTGGGTTTGGGTATGGTCTAGGTATAGATAGATTGGTCCTAGGTAGATATGGTATACATTTATTTGGCATGCCAAGGTAGGTATGGTCTAGGTCGTGGTAGGTATATGATGGTCTAGGTAGGTATTGGCATATGTATGTAGATATGTTCTAGGTAGGTATGTTATAGGTATGTAGGTGTGGTCTAGGTAGGTATGGCATATGTATGTAGGTATGGCATAGGTAGATGAGTTTATGTCCTGGGTAGATGAGGGATAAATGTATTTAGGCATGTCAAGGTAGGAATGGTCTAGGTTTTGGTAGGTATATGGTATATTTACGTAGGAATGTCTAGGTAGGTATGGTATAGGTATGGCATATGTATGTATGTAGGTATACTATAGGTAGGCATGGTCTAGATATATGTATGAAGGTATGGTACAGGTAAAGTCATTTACGCAAGTTGCTTACGCTTTGTAATGCCTTCTATATAAGACTATTTGCCATGGAAATGATTTCAGCTAACAGTAGCCTTTGTAATACGAAGATTGTTTAGAAAGCACAAAATTGCAAAATGTGAGTGGAAATTTGTAAAGGGCACAATGTGTTTCTATCACAAAATTGTGGTGATTATGAATTAAATAAAACAATAAATAGAATAAAATCAATATTGATTGGAAATTGGTTTTCTTACCTGAGTCTTGGATGAGAGACGACCTGCCTTATCACCGAGCGAAACTGGTTCAAGCGCCTCCTGATGGGGGAGTCCGGTGCCGGGGAGGCGACGGAACTGAATATGGGTATGTGACTTGGGTGACCGACGGGCAATTTGGGCGTCGCGGCGTCAACCCCGACGGTGCCCAAATTCTCGTCCAAAACGCCCCTAAGGAGGCGCGGCTCCGCGGAGCAGTCGCAGCTGTGGTTGGTCGCACACATTTTTTTCAAACGCTTATGTCAAGTGGAACCGCTGAGGGGTCGGAAGCAACACTGAAACGGGGGCTCCAGACGCGGCCCTGGTTATAAGAAGTTTCGTCGGGGTCCCCCCACCCCGCTGCGGTGCTCGGTGGAGGCTCGTGGTGCCGCACGCCGCGGGTCCTCCAGCTGATCGCCACGGGGGAGACGTCCCGACGTCAGCCGATAACGTCCCAATATTATTCCTCTTCTCTTTTCTTATCGCTCAAAGCGTTTTAGCAAATATTTGTTTGAAGCAAAAAATCTCAGCCTTTCATACAAGAACGACCTCTTATCCAACTAAATTTTCGTAATTATGTTTTATTAAAAGATGTATTATTAAGATTTTACTAAAAATCAACTCTTTATCAAGTACATATTGTTTTCACTTCCAAAAGATGGGAGAAAGTTCCAGACATGATCGTATGAGCGAATTTTATAGATTATAGTATTATCTCTTTTGTATATTTATAGTAATATAACTTATAGTATTATCTTACAATATTATCTTATGCCGCTAATGACCCTTCTGGTTGAGGTTCGGCTGAAACCTTGAAAAAAGTATTATCTTATTATAGTATAGTATTATGTAGGTTATAGTATTATCTTTTGTAGATTTGTAGTATTATAGTATTATCTCTTATCTATTATAGTATTTAGAAGGGAGAAAAGTTCCAGACATGATCTTATGAGCGAATTTTATAGATTATAGTTTTTTATTTGTTGTTATATTTTTTCATTTGTTTTATTTTATTATAGTTTTTTTTTTAATAGCCATATAAATTATAGTATTATCTCTTTTGTATATTATAGTATTATCACTTATGGAATTATCTTATTATAGTATAGTATTATGTAGGTTATAGTATTATCTTTTGTACATTTATAGTATTATAGTATTATCTCTTATCCATTATAGTATTAAGATGGGAGAAAAGTTCCAGACATGATCTTATGAGCGAACTTTATAGATTATAGTACTATCTCTTTTGTATATTATAGTACTATCACTTATGGTATTATCTTATTATAGTATAGTATTATGTAGGTTATAGTATTATCTTTTGTACATTTATATTATTATCTATTATCCATTGTAGTATTAAGATGGGAGAAAAGTTCCAGACATGATCGTATGAGCGAACTTTATAGATTATAGTATTATCTCTTTTGTATATTATAGTATTATCACTTATAGTATTATCTTATTATAGTATAGTATTATGTAGGTTATAGTATTATCTTTTGTACATTTATAGTATTATCTCTTATCCATTATAGTATTAAGATGGGAGAAAAGTTCCAGACATGATCGTATGAGCGAACTTTATAGATTATAGTACTATCTCTTTCTTATATTATCGTATTATCTCTTATAGTGCTATCTTATTATAGTATAGTATTATGTAGGTTATGGTATTATCTTTTGTAGATTTATAGTATAATCTCTCATCTATTATAGTATTTAGAAGGGAGAAAAGTTCCAGACATGATCTTATGAGCGAATTTTATAGATTATAGTTTTTTTATTTGTTATTTTTTTGTGTAGGTATGTTATATTTGTTATATTTTATTATAGTTGTTTTTTTATAGCCGTATAAATTATAGTATTATCTCTTTTGTATATTATAGTATTATCACTTATAGAATTATCTTATTATAGTATAGTATTATGTAGGTTATAGTATTATCTTTTGTACATTTATAGTATTATCTCTTATACATTATAGTATTAAGATGGGAGAAAAGTTCCAGACATGATCTTATGAGTGAACTTTATAGATTATAGTACTATCTCTGTTGTATATTATAGTACTATCACTTATGGTATTATCTTATTATAGTATAGTATTATGTAGGTTACAGTATTATCCTTTGTAGATTTATAGTATTATCTCTTATCTATTATAGTATTAAGATGGGAGAAAAGTTCCAGACATGATCTTATGAGCGAATTTTATAGATTATAGTTTTTTTTATTTGTTGTTATATTTTTTTTTGTTACATTTTATTATAGTTGTTTTTTTTATAGCTGTATAAATTATAGTATTATCTCTTTTGTATATTATAGTATTATCATTTATAGAATTATCTTATTATAGTATAGTATTATGTAGGTTATAGTATTATCTTTTGTACATTTATAGTATTATCTCTTATCCATTATAGTATTAAGATGGGAGAAAAGTTCCAGACATGATCGTATGAGCGAACTTTATAGATTATAGTACCTATTATCTCTTTTCTATATTATTTTATTATCTCTTATAATGTTATCTTATTATAGTATAGTATTATGTAGGTTACAGTATTATCTTTTGTAGATTTATTGTATTAATTATTTATTGATTTATTGTATTAAGATTGGGGAAAAGTTTCAGACATGATCGTATGAGCGAATTTCGTAGATTATAGTATTATCTTATGTTACGTTGCTTTAAAATTGTAGCACTTTGAGTGCTAAGAAATCGTTTTAACCAACCAACATTTGGATAAGTGTCAACAATTGCTGCTTTTACCCTAACTAGTTACAACCCTAAAAACACATGAACTTTAACATACCAAATGAACTCAAATTTGTGGGTTAAAGTGTTAAACTTGATTATAACGGGGTTGGGGAGATATGCGATTGAAAGTTATATCGAGATCTTTACATAAATGTTACCCCATTCGATTCTGCGTAAAAAATACGTAGAATCCGACCCCAAACTCGTATTAGAAGGTCATTTTAGCGAATTTTTGATGAAAATTAAGCTATTGCTCTCGCCTCAAAATTTGTAGAATGTGAATTTTTGAAAAAATTTTATGCAGAAATCCGTTTCAGGCTATTCTGAATTATATTCTGAAGTTTAACGCATTTTTAGCGAATTTTCTTAGAAAATAAAGCTATTGCAATGGCTCCAAAAATGTTAAAATAAAAATTTTCAAAAAATTTCTTCATCGAAATCTGTTTTGAGGCATTCTGAAATGATCCCTGGATTTTAACGCTTTTTTATATGTTTGTATATATATATATATATATATATATATATATATATATATATATATATATATATATATGTATGTATATATGTATGTATATATGTATATGTATGTATGTGTCATTCCAGACGATAACTCTCGATAGAATTGAGATAAAAACTTCGTTCTTTCGCCAAAAAATCAAGCATTTCAAAAGAAAGGATGAGTTCGTTGGACAACACTTTTTGAGCACATTAAATTGGTCAAATTTCAAAAAATGTACTAAAAAAAAAAATCACAAAAAAAGGCTAAACATCGGTGTTTTTATTTTTTTTTAGCAGAATATTACTCAAATAAAGTTTATCAACTATGAAGTTGGTAATTTAAAAATTAAAGCTCAAACCTATGCTCAAAATTGTAATTAAATTTCATTAAAATGTGCTACGAAATCGATAAAAATGTAAAAAATTCTAGAAATCTCTTTTTCATATAGATATATATAAATATATATTTATATGTGTGTGTGTATGTATGTGTGTGTGTGTGTGTCATTCCAAACGATAACACTCCTTAGGATTGAGATGAAAATTCCGTTCTTTCGCCAAAAAATCAAGCTTTGCAAACGAAAGGATGAGTTCGTGGCCAGAAAAATTTGAGCTCATTAAATTCGTCAAATTCAAAACAAATGTGCTAAAAAATCACTAAAAATGGCTAAAAACGGCTAAAAATCGTGAAATTTATATATTTTTAGCAGAATATTGCCAAAATGAAGTTCATAAACTATAAAATAGAACATTTAAAAAGTTATGTACAAAAGTATGCTGAAAAATGTTCTGGAATTTCCTCAAAATTTGCTAAATTTTGCATTATCATAATTTAGAATACGTTTTTTGTCATAGAATAGTTAACAATTTCCTTGCACCTTGAATTTCAAAACAATAGTAATATTGTACAATACAATAATTAATTTACGAAAATTCGCTCAGGCGATCATGCTGCATGATTGCAACTTTTTGTTAACACTTTTTTCGTTCATGTGCCAAAGTAAAGACATAATATGTCAACATTTTGATTGGGAGTTAACAAAATATTTTTTCCTCAATCGAGTACGATGGCCCATTGAAAAAATTACCTAACCAATAATTAATTGAATTGATATTGTGTCAAATTCAGTCGATTTTTTCCTGTAGAATCTTCAGACGGGGCCAACGTTTCTTGATATGCACCTAATTTTTCCGGGTGAGAGTGACGAATTTTTTAAAAGTAGTTACGATTCCAAGTAAAACACGAGGCAAACTGTTTAAATAAGGGGTATTCTCAGAACACTTGCAGAATGATAAATGTCTACATCATGCATGGATCATGCATGGATCATGTCTGAATCATGCGTGGATTATGAATTTGTGTGTTACTTCATTTCTTCATCAGTACAATAACCAATAGGTATCATTACCGTGTTATTTGTGTATTCCACGATAGCAATTATCTTATTTTCTACATTATTATGAGGGGTTGTAATTATAATATAATGAGGGGTTATAATAATATTATGAGGGGTTATAATATAATTATTTTCTAGATTCTATGAGGGGTAGGAGAACTTTGGAGAATGTTGATACCTATTTGTTAAATTCTTCAAATAAAAAAAAAACTTCCTTTGAGAACGGAATCGTTTAACAGGGCTCCATCTTCGGTTCCCAACCACTTCAGACGCCACATTTGTTACCGACCCCACGACTTGGGATAACGGCCAACCCATTTGTCACAAGGGGTCAGTCCAAAAAACAGCGTTTTTTTACAAACGATTCTGTGTGGTTTAAAACACAGTAGAAAATAAAACACCCTTAAAGTTCCAAATAAGTTCTATATATATATATACGTTCCTTCAGGAACACTACACATAATTTTAGCAAAATTTAATAGATTTCATAATAGCCTAAAAATTCACAGACGAAAACGAAAATGCGGAAAACTCTATTCCTTTTTTTTTTTTTAGACATTCTAGTCACAAGAAATTCCGATATCATTCATTGAGCGATGGATTAAATACCTTGTATACACGCATCTTGAAGAACAAAACCTTTTTTCGGAGAGACAATTTGGCTTTAGAAAGGGTGTAGGGGTAGAAGAGGCTATATTTATGCTAACCAAAGACGTTAACTCGCTGTTTGATCGTGGAAAAAAGGGAATTTTGTTAACACTAGATATGGCCAAAGCCTTCGACTCGATCGACAGGAACTTATTGGTAAAATTACTTCCTGCCTATGGCGTTGATGGATTAGAGTTGGAATGGGTTATAAGTTACTTCAATGAACGGAAGCAATTAGTGACTATAGAAGACATTGATAGTACTGAAAGACCTATAGATTTTGGTGTGATTCAGGGTGGTACCTTGGCGTCAATTTTCTTCTTGATTTTTATCAACCAGCTCGGAAATCTAGACCTCCAGGGTGTCTCATACTTATTTGCTGATAACACTGCAATCCTATGCGAAGGCGACACCTAGGAAGAGGTATTTGAGAGTGCTAACAGTGATATGAATCGCACGTTCCAATGGCAATGTAATAATACTCTGAGCCTAAATTTAAAGAACACCAATTACCTCGTGATTTTCAAATCCCTTTCAAAAAAATCCGTTTCTGCCTCAATAAAGTTGCATTTATGTGGTGCTAGCAGAATGTACGATTCCTGTGTGTGCGAATGTCCAGAGTTGGAGCGTGCCAGGTCTGTGAGGTACCTAGGGATAAGTAATGATTGACGAGGATCTAACATGGGACTGCCATGTCTCTACGCTGATTCAGAAACTTCGAAAATTTACTCATTTATTTTACAACCTCCGAGGATGTCTTGGGAAGGAAAGTTTAATTTTTGTATACAAGGCACTTGTCCAGAGCATCATTGGCTTTGGAATTATTGCTTGGGGAGGAGCCACTTCAGCGGTATTGAATCCACTGAATATCATGCAAAAATCCATTCTCAAAGTAATGACAAAAAAACCACGCAGATTTCCTACAGTAGATCTGTATAACTATGTCCGTGTGTTTTCAGTCCAAACACCCAGAATTTTTCAATTTTTCTAAAAATACACCGTACGCCTTCCGGTTCACTACACAAGCTGTAGTTCCTGCACCGAAAGCTCGTATATGGAGTACTTCTAGACACATTTTCTATAGTATGCCTTCCTTAATTGGCTCCTTGCCAGAAAATTTGTGATCCCCCTCCAATCTTACTCGTTCGGATTACAAAATAAAGTTTTCTCGTGGCTAATCCAATATGGATTGGAAAACTGCCAAACTCTACTTACAAGCATTTATGTTGATTGAAATATCCATTAATTATCATGTCAGTTCCCTTTATAATTATTATCTAATGAATTGATAGTTTAGTTTC
The DNA here is from genome assembly GCA_030762985.1 of Adelphocoris suturalis. NCBI lineage: Eukaryota > Metazoa > Arthropoda > Insecta > Hemiptera > Miridae > Adelphocoris > Adelphocoris suturalis. The sequence continues at coordinate 12,809,596 of CM061046.1, forward strand.
ATCTTCTATATAACAGAAGGAAACAGTGTAAACAGATAACTTTGTGATTAAATAAGTATTTTTTTTTCTATTTTCCCTTCAAGCAATTAATGAGTATTATATTCACAATTAGCTCAAACATCTCCCCTTAACCGCACATGGCCTACCCTATGGTTAAGGTGTATATTCCATATTGTCATATTATTATGTATACTCGTTTTTGTAATTTGCTGTTTCTCGGAATAAAACTTTTATTCATTCATTCATTCATAGCTACATGGACGCAAAATGGTGGAGAAAACCACAAAACAAGGGTAGATGTATGAACTATTACAGCCATGCACCCTAGCACCAAAAAAATTAATTTTGCAACGAATTTAATTGACCGAGCAAGGAAATTGAGTTCTCCTAAAAATCATAAAGAGGTTGAAAACATGGTCGTGGAAGTTCTCCTTATGAACGATTTCCCCCACAAACTCGTATGCGAACTTCTCAAGAAAAGCAAACATTCAATAGCTCCCAATAGTAACACCAATGCAATAAATAATACTCGTTCATCAAAATTGTACCCACTTCCCTACGTTGAATTCTTATCCCCCTCACTAAATAAAATTCTAATAGACAATGAAAACAACATCAAATTTTCTTATAAAAACCAAAAAAGTATCCACAATATTTTCAGTAAAACTAAAGATGCGATCACAAAAGAAATTAAATCTCATTTTGTATACCAAGTTCCTTGTTCTTGTAGAAAATCATACAATGGAGTTACACATTCCCATCTGAAAACTAGAGTATGTAGTCACAAACAGCGTCGATATCACTCCTAACCACTCACGCCCGTAGCAAAGACCATATTATTAATTTTAATGAAACCAAAATCGTAACACATGAAAACAATATATTTAAAAGTAAAGTTAAGGAAACGATAGCAATAGATTACACAATAATACAGAAATTATCATACTGCAATAAATTCTCAATCTTACATTAAAAATTTAAGTAAATGCTGCGCAAATTTTATCCATTTGAATCATAACCATAGTCAGTCAATCGTTCCCCACCAATTCTCTTTTCAATTGACACAATCACAAGCAAAGTCAACTCCGTGTCGAAAATATATCACTTTTAGGTACAATACAGGTAGTCCCAGACAATGGGACAGTTAAGTCTCTCACAGCCCAATACAGAAATAAAACCAACAGGTACCTAGGCATTTCTCTCTCGTAGCTCAGTTTCGTGTTAGACATCGTTGGGTGTACTCACTCTAAACTGCAGTGAATTTGCCGGTTCAATACGCGCCCCACAGTCGTGTTTCTGGTTCAATTCGCGCCCCACAAAAAATGAAAAAAAAAAAAAAAAAGAAAAAAAAAAAAAAAAAAATACACTGCCAAGGAAATGGCACATGAGCTTCCTCGTGACCTTCACAGTACGTCACCATTAAATTCCAAAAAACTAGAAACTACCGGTTCTGGCATCAGGGAATTAATAAGGTTGGGAATTGGAAGCTGAATAGTACATATATATAATAAATGAAATTAATAAGGAAAATTTTGATTTTAATATGGGACCATCCGTTGATTCGATCATGACGGAACTGATAGGGGACCATGTAGAGCTATACCCGCACGATCCCTAAAAATTTGAAGAAAATCGCATCAAAATTGTGGAAATTACGGCTGTTGCAAGGACCGTAACAAGAATATTTCGTTCACGCATGCGCAGAGCGTACCGCTGATGCAATTATGATGATTGTCTTATGGGACCTCAAGGGACCTTACTCACATCATCCCTGAAAATCTGACTGGAATCCGTTCAACATTGACCGAGTTATGACCGTCACAAGGAATTCACGTTAGCGCCTGCGCAGAAGCTACCGTTGATTCGATCATGATGAAGTTGATAGGGGACCATCTAGAGGTTCACCCGCACGATCCCTGAAAATTTGGTTAAAAACTGATCAACATTGTGGAAGTTTTATGGCTGTTACAAGGAAATGTGGACGGAGAGACAGACACGGAACCAAATTTGTTCAGGAGGCTCTGAAACGCAAAATGCGAGTGGAAATTTTGATTTTGGAGCAAAAAAATTTTTTTCATTTCGAAAGTGAAAACAAAGCTTCCGCTGCCTTGCAGTCTAAAAGAAGTCAAAAAAGAAGTTTCGTTTCCCCAGCAACGGCTTGGTTGTCAATTGGTTGTCAAAACAGCGTTAAAAAAAAAAAAAAAAAAAAAAAAAAAAAAACACGTGACGGTAAAATCGAATTCTCACTCCGCTGAATTTGTTGACGCCTATAGAAGTTTACACACCAAAATTTGGGTTTTTGGTTGGTAACATTTTCCCAACCACAAACTCTTGAAGGGACGGTTTATCAATTATCTACATAACTACAGGATATCTGTACTGAGTATAGCGCTATACTCTAGATAAAGGATGTAAGTCGTTTATCAATGACTTAGCGGATGAAATTATTCCTCAGATAAATTCTGTCTGGCAGATAGTTAGCATCCTCATTAGTGTCTGTAGGCGACAAAATAAAGGCGATTTACAAATGGAGCTACCACGTTTCATGATAGTAAATGCAATGTTTTGATCGATTGAATGTTTGAAATTCCCTACGTATGCATCCGCATATATGTAAAGATATTATTAAAATCGAACGTCACTCACCTATCAGTGAGCAGTATTTATATCTATATAGATCAATATCTATATATGGATTGGTCAATACGAAGGTGGGTAGGAATCTGATTTCCGTTCATGAATCAGTCTTTCTGTCACGCATATCGTAGTGATCGGGAAACACAGTTTTGATAAATTAGGAGGGATAATAAACGATGAAGAGGTACTGGAAATCGATGATGAAATCGAACCCGTTTTATTCTATTTTTATCGGAGAGTTTGTTTTAACGGGGACCTTCTTGCCGAAAATAGTCAGGTAGAAACGACACTTAACAACGACACGTAATAACTACACGTAACAAACGTCATACTCAAGAATACTAGAGAGTTTTTGGTGACCACTAACGTACCCTTAACGTCACCCTAACGTACCCAAGAGTACGTGACCTTGAGAGGACGTTAGCAACGTCGTACGTTAGAATGGCTCATTTAACGTTACCCGTTTGGGGACCTAAAGGCACACGACACCAGCTAACCTACCTGTAAATGTAACCCTACTGCTCACCTCAAAATTACTCGAATGCTGCTGAAGTAAATATAATAGTTTTTCTTTTCAAATGCCTCATTACCAACTAATTATGTTGATGTAGAGGGTAGGTTTTTGAACACCCCTCAAACTTGGTTATTTTACGTTTCAAGTCGCGTAGAAACCGAATGTGTCATCTGAAGTCCGCCTCCGCTGTCCAGCTTTACTAGCCTTCAACTCGATCGAAAAGTTCCGTTCTTTTGCGCTCAGGCTCTATTTGGTCGATTAGAGCCTAGTTTCTATTATTATTTCACATATTTTAACTGAGAAAACTGAGTTTTAAGGCACTGCTTCTTCGCAGTATTGTTCTTAGTTCACCTGAACTCTCAGCTATTTTCTCGTGAACATTGCGTGAAGTGCTGCCTCCACTGATGATTTTTTCAGGTAAAATCCTGTTTCATTGTCATAGAGATAAATACTTTTTCATACTTGTTGAAACATGAAGTTCGTAACGACTAACGACCTATAAGTGCAACTAAACGACCGTGTTCCACACTTGAGGCAGACTATCCATCCCCTGTTTACGAATTGAAAACTAAAAATCAGAAATTAGCCCGTATTTGTATTGAAACTAACATGAAATTCGAATTCAGGATTGAAAATCGGCGTTTCATATCGAAATGAAGAAATCGATTAGTCAACCAGTAGACAGCAAGACAGCTGGGGGGAAAATATCGCGTTACCCAACCACTGTTAACGTGACATCAAAATTAAGGGAGCCGTTCTCCCGGTTCCATTTGGGTTAGCATCTTCGTTTGCTCCCTCAAGACTACGGTAACGGGTGACGTTAAGTTGAAGTCGCCAAAAACTCTCTACTAAAGTTACTGATTCCTTATGGTCTCCGGAGCTAATTTCTTCTCTATTTAACCTATGAAGTTGAAATTTTAAGAATTTTCAGGACGTCAAGAAACGAATCGTAAAGTCTGAAGCCCCATGGAAAAAACGCATTCTACGCCCATCCTTTTGGCACAACGTCATTTAGCGAATTTTCGTAAAAAATGAAAATATTACAATGGCTCCAAAATTCAAATATAATATGTTTTCATTACAATCCATTTTGGAACATTCTGAAACAAATAACAGAGCTTAACGCTTTTAAATTGTGACAGTTCCGGCGAGATCCAAGAGAATGCACTGTGCGGCCGTCGCTTCGGCGCCAGGCGTTCATTCTCACGTTGATGAATTGTTATGGTTGGCGAAAGATTAGGATCCGGGAACCCGAAAATTATCTTCTCCGAACATAGCACATATGCTATTAGTACGAGTTGTATCTCTTATGGTACTGTCACACCCCTCTCTCTCTCTCTATGAGTGCGGATTTAGGCCCCCATTGCACCTCTGGGGCGTCTAAGTTCGTTACATGGTAGCAGAGCGTGGTTAGGATTATGTACGGCTAATTTTCCACTCATATAATTTCTATTTAATATACTTAATTTTTTCCAAGGGTATTGTTCCCAAACCCAGGGCATCGTTCCCTATTTCATAAGTCCCCAAAGTGGGCACCTTCCACTGTAAGTCTCCAAAGTTGAGCAAGTTATTTCCCCAGGTCATAGTCCCCATATTCGTAAGTCCCTAAAGTGGGCATCTCCCACTGTAAGTCTCCTGGTTGAGCAAGTTATATTATTCCCGATTGTTCCAATCTTTGATTGGGGGTTAATTAATTACCTAATGAGTACTTCATATGAAGATTCGTTGACAATCCATCCTGTTGCAATTTCTCTTTTAGCGAATTTTTGAAGAAAATTAAGCTATTGCTCTCGCCTCAAAATTTGTAGAATGTGAATTTTTGAAAAATTTTTATGCAGAAATCCGTTTTAGGGTATTCTGAATCATATTCTGAAGTTTAACGCATTTTTTTAATGTATGTATGTATGTATGTATGTATGTGTCATTCCAGACGATAACTGTCCTTAGAATTGTGCTAGAAACTTCAAACAAATTTTAAAATGTTAAGGACACAAAACGAAAGTTCAAGTTCGTTGGCCAGCATGATCGGATTACATCTTCGGGTTGAAATTTTCAAAAATGTAGTCAAAAATTCCAAAATAGCCGTTTTTTTGCGATTTGTTGTGCGAAATAATTTTTTCAGCATACTAACATGTAGTATATTCGGAATCAGCGAAAATTTCCTTTAAGAATACGTATCAAGTTTTCTAAAATTTCAATGTTGAAAAATCAGTCAAAAATCGAAATAATGCCGTTCGCTAGTTTAAAAAAAAAAAAAAAAAAAAAAAAAAGTAATCACAACTGATGAGTTTACTCTGTGAAATATTCCGTCCTCCGATTCTCTCGGTCGCTCTCTTTAATGTTTTACGCTCAACAGTTTTAGGACTTGATGTAGCTTTAATACTGACTGTGGCTTAGAAAATATTTTAATCGCAGATTATTATTTAGAACGGGATTTTTTTGGCCATAAAATTGGTTAACAATTTCTTTTTCCCTCTAAGTCCTTAATTTTCAAAACAATGTAACATAATATAGTACGATAATTTACGAAAATTCGGTCATACGATCATGCTGCATGACTGGAACTTTTTTTTTATCCACAGTCGCCAATGCAGCTATTTATTAGTGAGCATCAGTTCCCAACCAGTAAACTATTCCACTTAGTTTACATACTTGCTCTTCAATCAAGTATGTTTATTAAGGGGGGGGGGGGGGGGGGGTGTGACAGTTCCCGCGAGATCCAAGAGAATGCGCTGCGCGTCCGTCGCTTCGGCGCCAGGCGTTAATTCTCACGTTGTTGAATTGCTATGGTTGGCGATAGATGAGGAAGCGGGAACCGGAAAATTATATATATATATATATATATATATATATATATATATATATATATATATATATATATATATATATGTTATACATATATACATATATAAATATACATATATACATATACATATATACATATACATGCATGCATATATATGTTATTCCAGACGATAACTCTCGTTAGGATTGAGATAAAAATCCCGCTCTTGCGCTAAAAAATCAAGCTTTCCAAATGAAGCTCCAGCACTTTTTGAGTACATTACATTGGTCAAATTTCAAAAAAGTGCTTTAGAAAACACACCGAAAATGGCTAAAAACGGCCAAAAATCGTTAAATTTGTAGTTTCTAGTAGATTTTTAGTCAAACAAAATAATCAGTGAATAACTGGGACAATAAAAAAATTTGAAATTGGATAGCTGAAATTTGCGAGGGAGGCTCAAGGAAAAATGCTGAAGACGACTGAGAGACCATCGACCAGCTGAGTGAGCTCCAAAGCCACTTTGTCTACTATTCTACGCAGGAAGCGTCTATTAAAACTGTTTATTTATTTTAAAGCTCCTCAGTGAATATATGAATGGGAGTGAAGGTATTTAATTGCATTTACGCTCACTTTAAAAAGTAACACATGTGAATGTCACCAAAATATTCAGAGTTGTTCGATAGTTGTTTAGATAGGTCACATTTTATCACATTATTTGATTTGGTTCATTCCTTGAATATGCACTTCAAGAGCTGTTTTTTGGCACTATGGAAACCCAAAACCAAAAATGGAACTTTTCTATTTTGTTCCAGGAAGTTAGAATCTTAGTATAATCAGTTACCACCTTCTAGATAAGGGACGAATTTTCTTTTCTGACAATATTTTATTTGCCTCGATTATTAGGTCTCCAAGTTCTACCAGCATTATACTAGGATTGACAAAAAAAACTGCAGTTTTTATAGTATTTGTACAAAATTTTACTTCTGTACAAAACAAAATAGTAAGAAAACACTACAGGTATTTTTGAATTGTAGATTAATATTTCTCACTATTTTTAACAAACTTCAATATGGGAGGACTGTCACATATACTGGGCCAACATATATTTAAATAGGACTACAAATTAGATTTTTGGGTTCGGTTCTCCTTACAAGAAAATGCAATATTTTGTGGCTCAAGTGGCTCACTTGTTTATTATTTTATTAATAACACTGCCACCCTCCCCCCCCCCCCCCCCCCCAAATCAAAGTTATGACCTCACAAAACTTATAATGTTTTCATGGGGGTTAGTATTATTAGACTCCTCAAAAATTAGACGTCTATGTGAAAAACGGGCTTCGGATTCGGCTCATCGTCGTGCTGTGGCAGATGTCGTGTTCTATCACAAGCTAGTGAATGGTACATTTCCGTGCCCATCACGTATATCAATGGTCTACCTAAATGACCGATCTATATCATTCGCCACAACATCTTGTTTCACGTGCCTTTTGCGGTATTCAACTACTTAATGAGCCGTCCCATGCGATCCGGATGCCGCGTCAGGCCAATGCGTTTCTAGATGCTACAGATTTTGATTTTTTCCTGGACTCCCATCTCTTGAACGGCAAATATTAATTTATTTTCAAAATTGTATTATTTAGACATTTATGCCAACTTTTTCTTCATGCATTTATATATTTATATTTGCATTCCTAACCCCATTTCATTCAGAGTGTATCATTTATATTTTCTTCTTAATATGTAAATGTAATGTGAAACATGTCGTTGCAGCAACATACATATTATTATTGTAATTGGCGAAAGAAGTTTCATTAATAAATAAATAATGTTCCAGGGAGTCTTCCTATCAAATTTTAACTTCTAAGACTGAACTGGAGACCCCGCCAGGGGGGCTTCGCCCCCTGGACCCCCGGTCGCTTTCCGCTTTGAGCCTTCGGCTAAAATGCTAAAACATGGAACATGCTTTCTTCCCGCTAATTCGTAAATGTAAATAAATTTATAACTACGACGTAAATGTTATACTAATCGAAATTAGAACAGAGTGACTAGGTAGGTAATTTTCTATTATGGTGCGCGTCTACAATTGAATGCCTGGGGGGAAAAACGTTGGATGTTACATATGCAAAATTTGAAGGAGGCTGGTAACCGCAAAACAAATCGGTTAAAAATCCTAATCAATGCCAAAGAGAACATCCAACGTTCTTCTATATTTATACTATTTTTCCTGGTCAAGATTCGAATGCTACTTACTAAACAAATTGTAGGTGTCTACCTTGTTTATTCTCTATTTTTGGTTCCTACTTACTTGAGATTCCAATCTTTTTACCCCCCCCCCCCCTCTCTTAGGTATGTCATAAAAAAAAAGTCAAAATTATAGGTATCTACCTACCTTTATTCTATTATTTAGGCACCTTGGATTCCAATCGGCTTATGTACTCATGTACCCTTGCTCATGACGTGTTAAAGAACTTAGGATAGCTGCTGATATCAAACGTCAACATAGGTAGGAACTCGAAAAACTTTATTACAACATTAAAATAAAAATAAAACGTGAATAAAATGGTTGAAAAAGTACATGAAATTACTTTTTTTAACTGCAGGAAGGTTTTCGTAAAACAATCTATGATCACGATCAGTTAGATACTCGCTTTTACTAAAACTCCAATTGCATGTCCTTATTACTCGGAAAAATCTAACCAAACCAGAAACAAACCGCAAAAATCGAAGAGCAACAGCATGAGTTCCATTTTTACCAGGCAAGCGCGCTTTCACATCCAACGTTATTCCATTACTCGTAGAAAAAGTGACCACTTTGTTGGTTTCTACCAAAATTAGAGAGCTATATCAGGTTCTATGACAACGAACAACACCAGGAACACATGACTAACGACGCAACCAACGTTATTCCATCGAAAAAGAAAATTCGAAAATATGTAACATCCAACGTTTTTCCCGCCAGGCGTTCAATTACTATGATCAAGATTCACTTCTCAACCAAGTGACAACAAAACAAGCGGCATTGTTTACTATATCCATTTATAACATAAATAAATATAAAACTACGACATGAATAGAAGAACAAGTACGAAAGTAATGCGTGATAAATCGAGAGCTTTCTAACAAGTGGAGAACGATTTTTGTCTGGTGAAAACTAAAGAAGTTTCATTTCCCCAGCAACGGCTTGGTTGCACGTGAAAATCAAAAGAAATCATAGAAGAATGCAACACATTGGGACATTTTATGTCTTTAGTTGCAGACTCGTATGCAAGCTCTAAGAGCCACTCAGCTGATCCGGACCCTGGGCATCGTCAAGTATACGTCCTAATGAGGCTACATACGAAATTACAGCTTCCTAGAGTGTAAAGCATAGAAATTAGCTTTAAGAGCCACTCAGCTGATCCGGACCCTGGGCATCGTCAAGTAAATGTCCCAAAGACTCTACATACGAAATTACAGCTTTCTAGAGTATAAAGTATAGAAATTAGCTTTAAGAGCCACTCATCTGATCCGGACCCTGGGCATCGTCAAGTAAATGTCCTAAAGAGGCTACATACGAAATTACAGCTTCCTAGAGTATAAAGTATAGAAATTAGCTTTAAGAGCCACTCATCTGATCCGGACCCTGGGCATCGTCAAGTAAATGTCCTAAAGAGGCTACATACGAAATTACAGCTTCCTAGAGTGTAAAGTATAGAAATTACCTATTAAAATGATTTAACCACCGCTACACAAATCAAACCGTTCTCGCAATATTTGGATCACCTGCTATGAATCAAATCATCGAAACACCAACTCAATGAAATCATCAGAAATTAACAAGCGGTTGCAATCATGTTCACAATATCAATTATTGAGAATGATCACCTGTGTGTAAACAATTATTCATATAACCATGCTCATAACGCAGCTTGTTGGCCACGCACTTCCCAGTAGTTAACATAATATGGTTGGATAAATCGAGAGCTTTCGAACGAATGGTCAACGAATTTAGTGGGATGAGTAAACGACGAAGTACCATTTCCCTACCAACGACTCGGTTGTAAGCGGAAATCATCAGAAAACAACTGGGACAATTTTCGTCAACAGTTTACGTAACGATTTTTTTGTTTATGTGCCAAAGCAAAGACATAAAATGTCAAAAATTTCGTGACACATCCGAGTGACGTTTTTCGCTAGTTAGTCTCCAAGGCTAAAAATGGCTAGCCATAATTAAGCTTGTAAGTTGAGGTTTTTTTTTTTTTTGCTAGCAATAAATAAGTTTTAAATTATGACGGGAAGACGACAACGGGATTATGAGGCATACATATTTCTCTTTCCTCGTACTCTGATCTATTTTACTGGGTATTCGACGGCAAGATGAAGCAGACCCCTACTAATTTCTCTTATAGGTAGTCGGAAAAATAAAATATTAAAGAAAAACATATCAATAATCTTTTGTATCTCCCATCGAGGGAGAAATTTGTCTAATGGCTTCTCAAACTTCAGTAAATACATTCTGGTGTATTTTTGCCCAGTTAACATAATTATAATTATTACCGATGGTTTATGACTTATTTTTAGTAGATATTTTGTTATTTCAGGTTGGCGGTATTCGGTCTTTCACAATCCAGTACAACGGAGGCTGTGATAACATCTTTCTGCCAAGCTTCTAACGGTTTTGAACATTACTTGGAAGGCTAGGGAAGTTAAAGTCTGAATAGCAGATGAAACTCGAGATGAAGGCATTCAGGGTCAAAAAGTTTGGACTAGTAACAACACCATAGTGCCAACAACCTTACGTTATGTTTTGAAATCTTTTAAGGAAGAAGCTCGTGGTGAAATAGCTCCGAAGTCTTGGGAGTAGCCGACCCTTGTCACGTAGGAAGACCCTTGTCTTCGATTTCTATTTGGGCGTCCGGTAAGCGAATGCACCTTGTGGCGGCTAGCCGAGTATATCGTATGAGGTCAGATGTCCTCCTAAAAATAGGCTAACTGCTATTTAAACTCGTTTTAAACTAGTTTCAACACGGCTTTGACGAGAGTTTCTCCATTTCGATACTACCCACGTGTTATTCATACCTTCAACCAAACAAATGCGTAGAATACGAACCAAAATTATACCTGTGGTACTCGTACAATATCCACAACAAGCCTATCCTGTTGTACAATATACAATGCTAATGCTGTACATATCAGACACCTATTCGGTGAGCGCAATTGATCGAAGTGCTAGTGCACTAGTAACAAAATGAAATAAATTTAATATTTTCTCCCTATCATCACCAAAATCGAGCAAATTAGCCAGACGATCCTCATCCTCAACCACTGGGAGCCCACAGATGTATTTCGCAATGAATTGCCTTCGGTACGGTTCTAAGATCGGGCAACGTAGACAAAAATGGCAGAGGGTGTCAGCTTCTTTCATATTGCATATATTGCATAAGCTCTCGCTTCTAAACTTATGAGAAGTACCTCTATAATAAACAGTTACGAAAAACTTTGAAGACAGACGTAACTGGCACAACACCCTCTCAATCTGGACATTTTGAATGAGTCCCAAGTACTTCTGCCTACCTGAATAGTCCGCTATCCTCCTATAGAACTGATTAAATCTGGCACTGTAAACCAGATTGATGTCCTGGCACCAAAAATGGTTGTAGAGTTTTTCGATTAGTGACGGTAGGATCGATTTCAAATTTCGAGGGTCCTCAGCTGTTAGGATATCGTGGGAGCCAAGGACAGCAAGCATGTTAAAAATGCAGGTATAGCAGTTGTTATGATCAGTTGAACTGGCTGAAGAATTATGCATATTCTCCAATACCCTAAAACAAATCTTGGGCCACCTACTCTCATCCATCATAGAAATCCTGACCCAGTAATTAATTGCTCTTTCATAAACAATGGCCTTAAGTGCAGGGAACCCAGTCTCAATTCGTAAAAAGTGATTCGGTGTATTACGTGGGAGATAGAGGAGACCTTTCAGAAATTGGGATTGCACTGGCTCAAGCTCGTCAGAACCACCAGAAGGGTCATTAGCGGCATTGAACAAGGTGTCTAAAGATACACTGGAAGTGGCACGATTCTAAGGGGAGCCATGTTGCCATCCTGGACTAAAAAGGAGCGCCATCAAATGCTCCATTGGCAACTAGGAGGGGAAAAAATAAGGGGTACAGCGATGACCACTGTTTAGTTCCCAAAGTGGATTATAAAAACCCAAAAATAAAGTAATACAACTAAGACTAGATGTAAAATAGGGAAATAACTATATACATGCTACTATATACAATCAGCAAAGTGAAATAAAACTACGACTAGATGTATATAAATATATCACAGATCAGATATCACAGTTCGTAGTAGAGCTCAGCGGCTCTCAGGTACAACAAGAGGGATCGGACCTTGTCTGGTCTGGATAAAACGTCAACCCGCGCATACGCATGCGCAGAGACATTGAATCGACGGCATTGAAAGTTATAGGGAACCGTCTAGGAGCTAACCCACAGAATCCCTGAAAATTTCATCGGAATCGGACTGAAACTTGGTATAGTTTTAGGCGTGGCAAGGATTTACCACTGACAGACAGACATACAGAAAGACAGACACGGAACCAAAAGCATCAGCAGCATCAGCATGCTGTGAAACGCCAAAAGCAAGTGGAAATTTTGATTTTGGAGAGCAAACATTTTTTCTACTACAATCACGAACACAAAGCTTTCCTACCTTCTTTAATGAGGAAGCAAAAAAACTACATACATTGTAAGTAAATTAAAATGCCTGCATATTCGGGGGAAAGTATGAATTAGAGTCTGTTTACGTGACGTATTGTCTTCAATGGCTGACTGAATTTCATTCACTGTTGGGGAGAGATGATCACCCAATATTGTTTTCCTCAAGTTCTCTACATAGTGTGTCCACAGAGTTCAGCATATCCACCCTTGTGACAGGTGCCCTGTTTGAGTGTGCAATGTAGCGTACAAAGTCGTCATCATCATCAGGTGTCTCATTGATTCCAAGTGTCGGACTCCTAGTCGCCTCAGCTTTTCTGCATCGTCCAAAAGTAAAATAATACATCTAAAAAGACTAGATGTAAAATAGGCTACTAACTATATACATGCTACTATATACAATCAGCAAAATGAAATAAAACTACGACTAGATGTATATAAATATATCACAGATCAGATATCACAGTTCGTAGTAGAGCTCAGCGGCTCTCAGGTACAACAACAGGGATCGGATCTTGTCTGGTCCGGATAAAACGTCAACCCACTGAGGGAGGCTGATGCTGTACTCGGAGGTCCACAAGGGCTGGGCAGTCCTCCAGAAAGTGGCGGATGGACAGATCACCCCACACCTCCCACACACAACATCTCGAGCTTCTGCACTAAGCAGGTGTCTGTGAGTAAGACAGGTATGGCCAGTGGCAACCCGGTTGACCACTATTCGATCCCTTCTTGGTTGATTGTTCTATTATTATTAGTATACCATCAAGCCATTATGTAGATGACATTGGCACGGAATAATGAAGGCGGTGGGTACTAGATTGACTAAAATCATCATAATTCACCTTCTAATGATCAGAATTTCGTTCAATCTGAAAACAGTTTTTACTATAATTAAACAGAGTTGACTAGCTGAGGGCTGATATAACCGCTCCCAAACTAAAAACCGTGATCCCACCGATGATCGAAGACCACTTTTTTCTTTCTTTTTATTTTTTTAAAGGTTTTTCATGGGACCAGAAGGGTCATTAGTGGCATTGAACAAGGAGTCCAAAGGGACACTGGGAGTGGCATGATTCTAAGGGGCAGGGACGGATTAAAGCGGGGGGCAGTGGGGGCGGTCGCCCCCTCCACCCCCCGAGAGGCAGAAGAAAAAAATTCTTGCGAGGGAACGTCAGAATAGAATCACGCCGTCGCGCTTGTAGGTTGACAAAAATACGAGTATAGATGAAGGAACTTTATACTGTGGGGAAACTGGGATGATAGGTACCGGTTTTACTAATCTGTAATGGCCAATTTACTAATTTGTTCGTTTGAATTTTAGTAGGCCCACAAACTGCGTAGGTGCCACGGGGTATCAATCGGAGATTTACGTGGGTAGTGTCAGAATTTTCTTCGGTAAACTCCGAGATTTCCAGAAGTGCTTGAGGGGAAAATCATTTTCAAGGTCACTAAATTAGAACTAATTTAATCAAGGACTTCAAAAAATCAAATAATTTGCCCACCAAGGCTCAAGTTCAAAAGAACTTGTGTCCCCTTCGATTATTTTCGATTTTTGACTGATTTTTCAACTTTGAAATTTTTGAAAACTTGATACATATTCTTATAGGAAATTTTACGCTGATTCCGAATATACCACATGTTAGTATGCTGAAAAAATTATTTCGCACAACAAATCGCAAAAAAAGGCTATTTTGAAATTTTTGACTACATTTTTGAAAATTTCAACCCGAAGATGTAATCCGATCATGCTGGCCAACGAACTTGAACTTTCGTTTTGTGTCCTTAACATTTTAAAATTTGTTTGAAGTTTCTAGCACAATTCTATGGACAGTTATCGTCTGGAATGACACATACATACATATATACATACATACATACATACATAAAAAGTTCCAGTCATGCAGCATGATCGTACGAGCGAATTTTCGTAAATCATCGTATTATATAATATTAGATTGTTTTGAAATTTGAGCTTTTTGAGTGCAAGTAAATTGTTAACTATTGATTTTATTACAAAAAAACGTATTCTAAATAATAATCTCCAGTTCAAATAGAGGTTTTCAATTTTAGCTTTTTTGCGGTTTTCATCGATTTTTTAGCAAATTTTAATGAATTTAAAGTACATTTTACAGCATAATTTTTTACATAAATTTTTGAATGTTCTATTTCATAGTTAATAGACTTTATTTGAGCAATAGTCTACCAGCAAATATGAATTAAACGATTTTTAGCCGTTTTTAGCTATTTTTAGTGATTTTTTTAGTAAATTTTTTGAAATTTGACCAATTTAATGTGCTCAAAAAGTGTTGTCCAACGAACTCATCCTTTCTTTTGAAATGCTTGATTTTTTGGCGAAAGAACGAAGTTTTTATCTCAATTCTATCGAGAGTTATCGTCTGGAATGACACATACATATATATATATACATATAAAAAAGCGTTAAAATCCAGGAATCATTTCAGAATGCCTCAAAACAGATTTCGATGAAGAAAATTTTTGAAAATTTTTATTTTAAAATTTTTGGAGCCATTGCAATAGCTTTATTTTATAAGAAAATTCGCTAAAACATCAAAGCAGGTTGGAACCGGTGGTGTTGAGTCCGTGTCGTGCTGTCGTCCATCTTCGCCCTTTTGTGAGTAGATGAGCAGTAGAAACCAAACTTCATATTATAAGCGAACTACAGTTTTTTTTTTTTTTGGTGTTTGAGTTTAGCCCCGTCAAGAAACGAGCATGGAAGATAACATCTTTCTTCTTTAAAGAACATAAGGCAGCAGGTAAGGAATACAATGTTAATTAATAGGGATAAGTTTGTGTTCATCAGTTTATTTAACAAATTATGGTAGGAACCTACTGAATTTCTCTCGTTTACCGCTTTTGGTAACGGTAACAACATAATCAATAGCCATAATACATAATCAACCTACCTACTGTTTCGACGAAGAACGAAACGAATCGTGTTTCTTATCTGATTGTAACCAGTGTTTTTCAATAGAAGTGTGAATTCACCGTTTCACATATACCAGTAGACAAAAAATGTTTAACAAGGTAATATTTTATTTGTATTTTCATCTTCAATCAAAAATGTACTTTGTTCGTTTAATTTCATCGTGTTTATTAAATGGTTG